>OZ026628.1:56918021-57013021 GCA_964020975.1 Hermodice carunculata | reverse complement strand
AGCACTAACATGGTGGTCTCACTTGGCCTACCAAGCTTTTACCATATCACCACATTGAATAGGCATCGACGGTGCGATGGTGTACGTAGTAAATATAAATATATTCTGCATATGTGTAGTCATCATATATAAAAAAATATATATATGTATATATATATATATATATATATATATATATATATATATATATATATATATATATATATATATATATATATATATATATATATATATATATATATATATACAGTTACGCACCTCATCTGGTCAGATACGAGAGATGCAGACGACATATTTGGATCTATAAACCTTGGATGATGTCTGGACTATACAAGAGCCACGCTCACATTCCGTGTGAACCTTAAACGACAGCAAAGCATCAAAAACTTTGAATTGATGTTTAGCTACGTTCGCATATTTTGAGCATGAGTGAAGAGTGAGTGGAGTCATTGTCTGTAACACTAGATTGTCTCTTCACTCTGTCACTTTGGGTTGTGAATGTGTAACCTAACACGTGTACATTAGTGTATTAAATATCCTAAGCTCAGGCAGTTTAATGCGTTGTACACAATGAGCGGTATAACTTGAGATGTCGCGTCCTTTGTCAATATCGTACATATTATGTTTGCTAAGCCACTTATAACATGATTATTTCAGTTTATGTTGATAGGTTCAGTTTTGAATTGGCTTTCCAATAAGTAGATTCCCTTTGTTTGTGTTGATCAAGTGTCCGCGGTCACGTTCCAATTGTTTGTATCATTAGTAATCGTAAGTCACTACCAACATGATCAAAGATTTTGTCTACATCTATACATCCTATTGTAGAAGCCACTTTGTATCTTGATTTTTCCGGTTTATACTTGTACTTTAATGTACTAAATTACCCTTCTGTGGTTCTTTTTTCAAAATCTATGTCGAAATGATATAATGATGTTTTAGTGAGAATACCTTGCAACGTTATATTTCTACATTAGTATCTCAAATTAGCAGTCCACATTTGGATTATCATATCACGCAATGACGGACCGATCGTTTAGTATTCTGACCCTTTGGTGCACAATAAGCTCATTGTTCTAATGAAGTGAATTTGTATCCTAGTTGTTATAACTGATAATGCAGCGTAATGTTCTTCGAACCTGCTCGCTTCTTGTCTTTTGTATTAAAAGTGGTAATGAAATGATCATAAACGTCCATTTTTTGCATAAGGTATTTGGAACCATGCTCATTCGAGATTATGGTATTAGCACTTTCAGTGCTAGCTGCTAGTGAAGTGACGCTATTTGATACGAACTCCTCTAAATTATAAAGGTGCTGGAATCTGGTTCCTTTAAAAAAAATATTTCATTGACGTACCAGCATGCTCGTAGTGACATAAAAATAATAGTCCAAGTCAATAGCTGTCCTCGGCACGCTTTGGGTGTATGTACCCAATGCGCAGTCAGGAAAGCTGTTGACTCAGCCAAAAATGTAGCACTGAAAGAGTTAAAGTGTTTTAAGACGTTTTTTATGTTCCGCTTTAAACATATACACAACGCGCATCCGAACAATGGCATACTTATCAAGTCATTTCTTTCTTCAGTATTTGACTGCCTCTTGCGCAATAAATGGCCAGATTTCGTCACAAAATAATGCATATCAATCACAGTACATATCAAAAAATTAATATCTTTCTAACACATCATGTATTTTTTTCTGATGCATCTTTAGATCGATTCACAAGAATAGATTGGTAAAATTCTCTACGTGAATACCTAACAACAGACCATCACTTTAGAATATTTCTATTTATATATATGTATATATATATATATATATATATATATATATATATATATATATATATATATATATATATATATATATATATATATATGTATATGTATGTATGTATATTTATGAGGTAGCTATCATGTACCCATTCAGTAAATCTGTATAACAGTCACTGAATACACCCGCCAAATTGTTTTGAGATTACAAGGGGATACAGCTAGGGACGTATCGTCATTCATTTAGATACTTATGGAGGATGTACCTGTGTTATTTTAGTTTTAGTTTTGCATACTGACATACCGTCTTTGCTAACAATTCAGGAATATACCCTGACTTTGTGAATAGTAAAATCAGTCACCAGGGAACGTTTATAATTATCTTATTGGTATAATGGTGATTCAGAGCTTTGGAGTATATCCAAAAGTGAGACAAATAACCGAACATTTCAAAAGAACTGTGATAAGACCAAAACGACTTCTTTGATCCTTATAACTCTTTTCAGTCACTATACCGTAGCGAACTAAAGGAAAGTATTGTTATGAGTTGTACCATAAAGGTACGACAAATAATACTAACTGTACCGTAAAAAACGGAATTATGAAAATTATTGAGGAAGCCATTCGGTATCTGCTCAACACATGTATATTACAGTCACTGAGCACATACTTATCTATTCTGAAAAAGTCCGATGCGTGCGTGTATAACTCAGCACGTATCAACCAAACGTGCAGTTCGTCTGCATTTTGCCACACAGCTTACGGGTCTTGTAAACCTTCCAAAAACATGTCGTTTTGTGGCAACAACGGGCATATCACCGGCCCAGTGGGAAATCTGTTGCTTATAGCTGCACGCATTAGACGATTCACTTTTGAAAGTAAGAGAAATGCATACTGGAATATAACAGTTTCCAAACTAGGCCCAGTAGCATGCAAACTATTGTGGTATGAAAATATACGTGACAAACATGAGCTGTCCGCAATCACACCTAAAAGACTTGGCCCCATTGTAATTTCAGAATGTGACTTTAAATCTCACATTATTTTGACATCTTATGGTAACAAAATTTACATTCTCACAATGGGATGCAGAAGCTTTTTTCATGCAGGATATTACTGCCACGAAACCTTTTTGTGTTCTGGAATTAAATTGTCATATCATGTGGCAGAGAGACCTATTTTCTCACATGAAACCGTAGAAATGAAAGACATTCTTAAGAGGTGTTTGAGAAAAATACAATATGTGATAACGCAGTCAGTCCGACAAACAGCATATTGCACAAATAAATATCAAAATGTTTGTTCTACTAAGCCAGCGAAAAAAAGAGCTCTGAACAAAGTTCAAAAGGCCTATGGTAAGCTCAACTTTTTACAAAATAACTGTGACCGAATCTTGTACAGCGAGGTACGGTGGTGCTATCGTAGTAACTTCAAGCTTCCACTTTGGTTAATTATTGGTGAGAGTGGCATGTGCGTTGACATATATGTTCTTCGGTTAGTTGTCATTGGAAAACGGGCGAACTGTTTGGCAGATTATTTTGCATTTGGCTTTCCAAGTTATAATGAAATGAAATACTTTTGTGGAAAGCACGACAAATTTAATTTACAGTCAAAAGGTTTTATGTATATGATTAGATTCATATATACTTGTAGTTGCAACTGTGCTGACCTGGCTATTTCCTGTGTTTATCAATTAGTTAAAAACACTATCGTCATAACAAACACATTGAATCATATTTTCTCTCCAAAATCAATTAATGCATTGAACTTACGGCTGTTGGGAAAGCCAGAAGAAAATACGATAAAAAGGCAGGTTTGGGTCATTCATAGTATGGCAGGCCTACATTTTAATATCCACGTCCTGATCTATGTGCATAAAAATGCTTCATCAATATTTATAGTTTCTGATGGTCCGACAATCTATCATCCTCTGCTGTATGGTGAAAGTGGAAGCTGGATACGCACTAAAATATGCGAACATTTAGTTCCCACCTCAGGGCATATATTTACGGCAGCATTGACCTCACGTTTGAGGAGTGACACAAATTCTAACATTACTATTTCCTTTCAGAGCACAATTCCTATAATTGGAGATATCCATGTCTTTTTTGCTTTCAGTCAAAGTAAGGTTTCTCAGATAGACTTGCCCTTTCGATTGGTTTCCAACCGAGACACTGAAAACTGCAAGTTGAAATATATCGTGATTGTCTCAAGGTTTGGCTCATATATCAATTTCTCTTTGATTCATCTTGATTTGACAGGGCCTACCGAGTTATTGTGTCAAAAAGGTGGATTAGTACTTTATAATGCAGATAACATTTCGTCTGAGGCGAAAATCGGCCCTTTTTGCAAAAACTGGAAAATATGGAATTTGCGCGATCCTATCAGACTTACATCATTACATACAGTTTTCATTGCCATTCTTTACTCGTATTCACCGAACATGTTAAGACGTTTTACGTTTTCATTTAAGCAAGTCTCTTGCAAAGGCATTACACAATATTGCAATGGTCGTAAATATAGCACAAAAATGGAATATGATACTTTCATTCAACTTGGGGACAAAACATGCCTTGTCATAACTTATTTTCCAAACCCGAATACTTCAGTATCCGATTGTTTTTTAAGTATTCACAACTTCCAAAGCAAAACCAAATTTATTTGCATGGTACACAACAATGCGCTTACTCCAATCTATACCCAAAATCGGTGTGACACGACTGCAAAAGATGTTTATATGTGGTTTGATGGGCAATTAAATCCAGTAGAGGACCGCGCGTTCGTGTTTCACTGGACCGTACGCCTGTTTATTGGTAAGGGAGCCCTGAAATTTTTAGCGATGCACATTCTTATTACGGTTGGATCCTGCATTGAGATGTCCGCCGAAAATAACACTGCTGTTTACACGGCAAATACTGTTAGGTGCGTATTACACTGGAACCTTTCGACCAGGTTGAAAACTTTGATAAAAATGCCGCAAGAAACAAGCACAGTACTAAACATAAAACAAACTTGTTCTCATTCGTACGAACTCACAGTTCTTCATAACCACACTAAGTGGGTTTTCAGTTCTACAGCAGATCCGATAAGGAGTTACAAGCTACTGATAGGACCTCTATCTTGTGCAACCCGTAATGTTATATCTAAGTATTATTTGCTGTTAACTTCAATAGAACCTCAAAGTTGTCACGTGACCATACTCATTAATTTTAATGTATTGTTTCGAGAATCGAAAGAATTAGTAGAAGCAACGTGGACCATCCCTGGTATCTTCGAATGTCATAAAACACGGATAAATATATTTAACCGATATAAATATTATTTTCCGCGCACAATTCCCCAAAGTGTATTCCTTGGATCAAGCTGGGTGAGGGCAAACATAGAATGCCGTAATCGTAACTCTTTTATGATCGGAATTAATGACTGGATTGAGATGTACTTCTTTCAATACGGAGCCTTATACACAGGTACCGGGGATGCGCTGCAAAAGCTGTATCATACATCTATGGTCTTCATAGGATTAAAATGGCAGTCTGTGAGTCTACCTGTTGGGGGTTTTTTTGGGGGGGGGGTTATGGGGGTTTGGGGGGGTTGGTTTTTTTTTATTTTTGGGGGTTTTGGTTCGGGTTTTTTTTTTGTTGTATGTACGCATGTATGTATGTTTGTATACATAATCTAGCATGCTGGCTTCTAAAATCAGATCGTCCATCTTTTTAATTTGAACGTATTTATTTAAATTTAATTAAGCTTCAACCCATTTGTAAACTAAGCAATTTACCTATGTACAAGCTGGCTGATCTTTGGAATACACCGCTGAAAAAAGGGAATAAATCATAATTTTTGTGTATCATTCTGCGTGGAAAGTCCCATTTGATTTACCGTGGAACCCTGGACAATGCAATAGAGGTGATGCTGGGCAGCATGAAAGAAAGCGAGAAAATTTGTAATCATTCTCAAAGTTCCAAATACATATAAGGTTGAAAATAAACATTTGGATTATAATATGAGCACCTACATTTTTCTGAGCATTAGACGGTCATTGTCGCAATGATATCTTCCTAAAATAAAACGAATAATATAACAATAACATTCTTTTTTTGGGGGGTTACACTTTTTCACTGGCCCGCATCAGTGATAAGCAGCCAGACATGGTCATTAGCCAAGGAGCAAAGCAAGGTGCTAATGATAGTGGAGGGCCGCTAATCATTGACGTCGGGCCAGTGAAAAAGTGTAATACCAAACAAAATCATGTTATTACTACTATTACTACTTTCACCTACTAATGAAGATCTATTCAGTACAAAAGAAAATAAAGACTTATGTTAACACAGTTGATTAGCAATCTTTAATAATTGAACGTACTCAATCTTAGACCTAACGGAATAAACACAGGTAGGTTTGAGAACGAATGTTTCCGTGCCCAGTTCTGTAAGACCATAATATGGGTTTATTATTATTATTATTATTATTATTATTATTATTATTATTATTATTATTATTATTATTATTATTATTATTATTATTATCATTATTATTATTGTTGTTGTTGTTGTTGTTGTTGTTGTTGTTGTTGTTGTTGTTGTTATAAACATATTTATTTCAACTGGATTATCTAATAGTTACAGTAAACAAATCTGAAGGCTCTCCAGTACACATAAAAATAAGCAGTAGTATATACAATACACACCGGAATGAAACAGCCGACTAAATACACAGCTTGTACTGGAGTGCTACAACTGATGCCAGATAATGAAAACTGAAGTAGGTCGCTTATCAAATTAGAGGATGAAACCTCTAGATTCTGCTATGAATGTCTGACGAGCCTCAAAGATGTATTCGTACAACAGGCCCTAATATAGGCTGGTGAGCCTGTCGGCTAATTGTATTTTCTTTTGAAATATAATATGTTTAAACCAAAGATGTATTCATTATTATTGTCCGGCAAACCACTACTACCTTTCAAGAGAATACGCAACAGTATATCATTTGAACACTGAACTATGAGTGTTGGATTTACACCTGGAGCGAGTAAGTGACACACAGTGTTCAGTAGACGGTCCCCTTGCACCAGGTACTACGGGAAGAACAAAAGGCAATGTTTTTGCTTTTAGACGGATAAGAACATACACACGTTGAGGCTGGAAGGATATTGACATGATGTACATGGGTGTTTAAAAGGAAGGAGTCAAGACGTAGCTGCGTGTGGCCTTTGTTCAAGAACGACTACCATGTTTGAAGTATAAGGGGCTTTTGTCAACTTTTAAGATTAATAAGTTTAATTTAGATTTAAACTGCCGCAAGAAATCAGTAACGCAAGCATTATCCGGGAGGTTGTTCCGTACGTTAGAGTGAATGGGAGAAATGACTTGCCGACGCGATTTATAGTAAACCTAATTTGGCGTTATTCAGCGCGATTTCTCACTGGACGTCAAGTTGTGAATGCGGGGAACCAGATCATGTTGATATTATGGAGTCAACTTATTATACATTTAAAGAAAAGAATAAGTTTGAAGTATTTCTTCCGGTTCCACAAAGTTTGCCATCTCAGCTCTTTAAGAATTAAGACACGTGGAGTGTATCTTGTTGCGCCCAGGCAAATCTTGGCTGCCTCATACTGCAAAGCTTTTATAGATTGAGACAGGTTTGCAGTGCAATTGTCAAACAGGACAAGTCCGTACTAGAGGACAGGACAATTCATAGTAGTATGCAACCTGATTATAGTCTGGCGAGAGAGTTTGTATTTGAGTCTGCGTAGAAGGGCAAGCCGTTGATTGACTTTATTAACAATGGGTGCCACATGCTGGTGCCATGACAGGTTGCAAGATAGTGTAACTCCAAGATGAGTATGTTGAGTAGCTTCATGTATCGGTGTGTTTTCAAGGAGTTGCGGTGGATGATCAGGCTTGTTTTGTTTTGTTAAAAATCACAGAAGTTGATTCAGTTGCATTAGATATCATGCGCAAGAGCTTGCCTCAATGATGGACTTGTACAAGGTTAGAATTGGGGCTTTCAGCACTAGCAGTTGGCTCGTGGACAAATTCAAAAATACTAAGATCATGCGGGAATAGTCTGATATCACAGGTAATGCTATCAGAGGTGTCGTTTATGTAAACGAGAAAAAGTAGGGGGCTAGAGATGGAACCTTGGGGTTCTCTATGGAGAGCCTAGAGGAGGTCTGTCCTCCCGGAGTAACGCGTTGAAGTCGGTTTGAAAGGTAGCTTTCTATAAATCGTAAGACAGAATCCTCAAAGCCCAAATGTTTCAGTTCAAAAAAGTGTAGGCCAGCGTGCCAAACTCTATCATATGCCTTGGATATGTCAAGGAAAACCGTACGAGTTTCATGGCCTAACTCAAGTCCACTGTAAATAGCATGAAGTATGCTAACAAGTTGATTTAAAGTGGAATCGTTTTTCTTGAAAAGAGAGTTTTTGGCAGATGCTAAATTGTTTAAAGTTAGATACTCATGAAAAAAGTTCTTGAAGTTGGATTGGTATCTCTATTAATAATAGTTTTGGACATATTCAACTTTTAAATGTTGCAAGGGCTGCCACTTGCATAATACCAAATGCTACAATTTTTGTTTATTATTCGTTAGCTTGCCAGGTATTCCAAATTTGTATATAATGCTTCTAATTTTGTGTCTATCTATAATAGGTTGGAAGATACGGAACTGTTTACATTTTAATTGCCCCTAATTTACATAATTTTAACATGAAATTTAAATATGATGCTTATCCCATTTATACTATGAAGTAAAAATTGCTACATCTACACCAGATTGCCATGCTTTGTAAATCTGGTGCATAAAATGACTGCAACAAGTAAAAGGTGTACACATTGATTTACATGTATTTATAAGTACATGTATTTGAGTCTCACTATTTACAGGAACATAAAAACATTTACGTGACAATCTCTACTAATATCAACTTTCAGGCTCACGTAATCCACTGTCACACAGCATTCAACTTCACAGAGCTCTTACAGAAATCTAGCTCTCTGTTTAACTATTGACTGTCACCAGCCTTTATGTGTCAGCAAATGTAGGTTGTAAGTTTGGACAAGCAACATCCAACTTCACATAGCTCATATAGAACAAAAATATATACCAAGGGACATGTACATGTTTGACTATAGAGGTTCAACAAGCTACTAAAGGTGTGGACAAACTTGAATTACAAGTTTGCACAGGCTGTACGTAAATTGTATTTGTGTCTTTTCATCCAGAGCCACTTCCCAGTAGCCATTATCCAATTCGATAGTCCAAACTCTCTGAACCCCATAGGCTAACCTGTCACTATTTAACATGTATACACATGGAAGTACTATTGTGAGATTCTTCTGTAGAAATTCAACATAGGCTGTATTAGCCCAAATAAATTCTAAGATTTTCCTGCCAGTAACTTCTCAGAACGTGTTTCGCAGCTTGAAATACTACGAATCCTGGTTGGAAGTGGCCAGTGTTGACTAAATTTATGAAACAATGTTATAGATATTCAACTAATGAGCAAATGTCACTGCTGAGTCAAGAAATACAACAGGTATGCCATGAGCTCTACGCTCTGCTTGCCTCAATGTATCCATTGACCCTGACCAAAATCCTGATCCTTGTTACAGTTGGCCATTATACAGGGAATTTTCATCTGTATTTGAGTAATTTTTGGCAGCTGATCTGAATTTCCCTTTGCAAAGATATGTTAAACTTTGGTTTATATTTCATTGGATGCTGCCATGTCACTAAACTATCAATAGTGGTTTAAAATGGCACCTCTCAGCCAGCAATAGCTTCTCGTGATGGAGAGTCACACCAAGGAGGCTTCAGACTGCAGTGAAACCTCTATACAGTGGGCACCCTAAGGACAAGAGAGAAGTGCCCTCTGAAAGGAGTTGTCTGCTGCAGAGAGAGATGACCACCGTGGGTACACAGATTACCAGTTACCAGTAGTATGGATAAGTACACAACACAAAAGATAGACAAGACATACACATACACATTATATGTTTATGCTGTTTATTCTTTATTACCTGCAACAGGGAAAAAAGACCTGATTTTGGAAATTAACAACATGTGCAACGTACATGTACATATAAATTTTAAGCTTAATTTTTGGCCTTCAATTTTGGGCTTTTTCTGTCATGATTGGACCTGAGACTGGGATGTTTTTACTGTACATCACACTGAACCACTGAAACATTGCCTCATTCAGTTGCTCATGGGTGTTGACCTTCACTCTTTTCCTTTTAAGGTTCATGTTTTCCTCAAGAGCTAACATGACTTTCTGTTTCCTTTTGACAATGTTGTACTGATTGGTAAGGAGGCTCCCGCAGTTTAACTGTATCTGGTTGCATAACAGCCTGTCGCCCAGACTTCTGTGCCACAGCTGCCAGCACAGATAATGGCGTGTTTTTTGCTGGCACCACTGCTCTTTTTGATATGCCATACTCTGCCGCAATTTGTCTACGTGATTTACCCTCAAGTTCTTTAAGTATTTCTGCTTCATTGTAAGTGTTAGAAATTTTCTCTATTTCATTGTGACATGTACACTGGAGAATATTTTGCTATTAGCTTGATTGGCAGGGGTACAAACAGAACTGATCTGATGCTGTCCTGGCTGACTGGCCCACACTGTACTCCATGATGTGGTAAGGAAATTACACTGTGTGGGGTGAAGAATATGGCAAAGGGGATGAGCAATGGTGCAAAAATTCCAGTTTGAAAGGAGAAAATCCAAATACATGTCCTGATTACCTTTTTTTAAAAAAAAAATCCCACTGTAGCAGAGTTTGGTATACCCTTAAGGTGCCCACTGCCCATTGCAAGGAGGAGCATACTCCAGAGAGGTCCTTGCTAATGAGAGTTTTAGTGTATGTAGCTACCAACACAGCCAGTCTCCCTAAGGATTGAAGGGTAAGCCCAAAGCAGTGGGCACCACTGCCGCTGTACTGATCGGTAAGGAGGCCAGGCTCCCATAATTTAATTATATCTCATTGCCTAACACCCTGTCGCCCAGACTTCTGTACCACAGCTGCCAGCATAGCTCATGGTCCTTCGACACTGTTGCTGGCTGTAATACTGCTGCAACACGTAATCAAAGAAACGCAAAGTAACACTTGAATAGGATCCATCACGCCGTCTCCAGATCCATTATAAAAAGGTTTGGTGTAAAATAATATCGAAAGGAGAGAACCCAGCAAACAGGACATATATGTATGATATTTTACAAAACACCAGGAATTTATATTTCTGGACATCATTCACATGAACTTTAAAACATAATGCAATTCATGTAAGTGGGAAAACATATTTAATTATACACACGACTTTAAAAACTTGTTTGTGCATTTGGCATTGTTTATGTTGAGAATAAGCTTCATATTGGTCGAAGAAAATAACACAATTTCTGTATTCTGTATTCTGAGCATTTACTGTAATTTATCACGAGTTTATAAGTATTTGTTTGTTGAATGTAATGGTTTTAAAGCATTTTCACAATACAAAAGCGATATTACTTCATGTTGTTGATCCTGATCCAAATTTTATAATTCTGTTTATAACCAGTGCTAATTCTAGATGTCTTGCTACTGTTAACCTCCTTTGTTTACACGTTACGATGGCTTTTTTATTCACATACTTCTACTAAACCACTTTGTAATATGTAGGCTGGCTGTAGTAGAAACCGATGTCAGGTGACATTATAGCTTCTTAAATGATCCAAAAATCCATGTGTGTATATATATATATATATATATATATATATATATATATATATATATATATATATATATATATATATATATATATATGCATTAATCACTCAGCCACTGTGTCCACTATTCCTTTGTTTGAAGCTTTCAAGTTAATGCTTCTAATAAATTATAAGAATGGGAAGTCACAGCAAGTGTTCACATTGACCTTTTTGTTATTGTTGCTGTTGTTGCTGTTGTTGCTGTTGCTGCTGGTGTTGTTGTAGCACATGTAATTTACGATGTATGATAATGCGTACTTCAGGTCGTATTGTGTGAACTGATGCACAATCAGGAATCAGGAATTCTTTTATTCAATCAACATATATATATACATTCAGTCAGTACCGTACAATTTTTTTTCATAAAAACAATAGTATATATACATAAGATCTGGGAGACCTGTATTGGGGTCATGTATGACCGCTATCATACAGACCACCCAACGAAATTATACTTTGAAGTGATATATATATATATATATATATATATATATATATATATATATATATATTAGATTACTTTGAAGTTCATGTAATGTGAAATTCTTATGTTTTATAGTAGGCCACCTGTGATGTAAAATTGACTAATTGCGCAGGGTTCAATTTACATACAAAATTGCCCTCTATAATTACAAACACAACAGTTTTGTACATGACAGTCAATTTTGTATTTGACACTAACCTCGTGACAACAGTCATACATGAGCAATTACATTCAACTTCCTTTGTCAAGAAAGGATACCGGCAGTCGAGGGCAGACATACATGGCCATTGTTGATGTTTGATTTGCACACTTCAACATTGCTGTCACTGATGCTATGCCAACGTGAAACACAACTGTATCCCCTACTACCATGAGCGTCCTGATAGGTGGCACACAATGCTGAAAGCTCCATATACTTCTGTTTAGAAAGGAATTAGGGTTATTCAGCCATCTGTGGTCATTCATAACTGACAATCTGACCCGGTTATGTGGTGGACACAAGCTAACCAAAACGATGCAGATATCTTGATAAATCTGTCTGGATGTGAAATACAGAAGCCTATCCTTATTTTTGTTCATTTATTGCCAAAATCATATGCAGGAATGTAATTATGTAATATAAATGTTGCACAGTAAACGACATTAAAATAAATGAGTACTTCTACGTGGTAAATGGGGCCCTTATCATGCTCGAAAGTGAGAAAAAAGAAGAGTATACATTAAAAGTATGAAATAATTTCAGCTATCACGTTATAAGAACCAAACCACATGCACACGTTTTGTGGTAACCATGGATAATTTACCCACATCAGTGCATCTGTTTTCCTTTGACTTACAGGGATTTTTATCATAAACTGGAGCATAATTAGGAAGGAGGGACTGGCTCCACATTTGTCTTCTTCCATGGAAAGGTGTGGTCTAACACCAGATTGAAGTAACGCTCTCATAACCGAATCCTTTACTTTTCACAGTATGACGATCATGTGTCCGCCAACAATCCCGTGGACCAAATCAATATAGTGACATTTCTACACACCAGGCGTTGCCCACCTAAAACACATATATGCAAATTGTGGTCATAAACAGCATGAATAGTGCTGCTTGCGCTTCCGTCATTTTTTCGGCCAGCTGGTGCCTACAACACAGAACAGTATGCACGCGACCAGGTCAGGAACACAAAGGTACAAAGGTACAAAAGATTTTATTGCCACATTCACGCCCTCTAGGGGCCAAGTGGTGAAAATACATAGACATGTAAACATACATATGAAAACAGAGAGTCACAAACTAGTCTACGGAAAACACTACTTCTGTACAGAAACCTACCCCCTAATTATATACATTTGTCTAAATTGAGGTGGGTGCAGTGTTGTGGTAACTTCTTCATACCTTATACATTTCAAAACACAGTATGAACCGACACAGACAAAAAGCTGCAGCTGCACTATGTTTCCATGCACAACTCAAGACAACGAATCCAATATCGTTGTTTTGCTGTAAATGCGTTTTGTGGATTTGTTGTGTAATATATAATTTGGCGTTGCAGAAAACGTTCTTTGCACATGTTTTTGGTTTTAGTTGCCTTTTTAAAAATCCAAATGCTCGTGTCACAAACGGTGTTTGCAACTGCCAAAGCATCCTAGTTGTGATGGTAAGGCATCCATCCTCCGTCGGTCCGTCAGTCCGTCGTATTCTACAATTCATATTTTCGACTAATTCACCAAAACACTGACCAGATTCACCTCAAACTTAGTTGGAATGTACCGTGGGTGGATTCTAATTCACATCTTTGTCTTCTCCGAAACCGTCATCCAGATTGACTTCAAACTTGGTGGCAATGCACTTTGGGTAGGTCTCAACCAGTTTTGTTCAAATGGTCATACTCCAGGGATTTTTTTTAATTTTTCATGATTTTGTTTTCACAGCAGTTAATTATAAATTGGCTTTTATCTGGTATTTTATTCTAAAATTCTTACATGTGCCTGCACCACGATCATGCAGGTTAATGTAATGCAAAGTTTTACATGATGTACATGCTTGGTGCACAGGATAGTACCAAGTTACCAAGTAGAAGCAACTAAACTGGTTTGTCTCTCAGACAAATCTACCCCAGGTACTCCCCAATTCCTGTACTGTTTTACATCGAAGCATTTCTGCATAAGATCACATCGAAATACTATTGAGACGCCTGGGAGGGGGAGGGTGTAGAGGGCGGCCCCCCATGCAGTACATTACAAAATATAGTTAACGTAACCTGGTAGCACCCTTTATTTTCACAAGCTTATAACAGTGCATGTAATCATAGATCTTGGCACATCAAATACACATTATAAATGCACAGAAAAAGATGTTCACCTAGTACATTAATTAGCAACAGAAATGAAAATTTGGCTGGAAGTACCTACATGTTTCCCCACATCATGACACGTAATGACCCCTGCTGAAACAAGAACCTGTTCAAACAACAAGTTATAATAATAATAATAATAATAACAATGATGATGATGATGATGATGATGATGATGATGATGATGATGATGATGATGATGATGATGATGATGATGATGATGATGATGATGATGATGATGATGATGATGATGATGATGATGATGATGATGATAAAGGCTGTGATAGCCAGTCATATGGAAAGGCTAGATGGACTGGTACATTTGCCTGCTGTTGACATGTAAGCCACACATGCACACTGCAAAGAAACAAACTGATTTACAATGAACCTAGAGGTTGTTACACTATTTTGTGCAAGTGGTCATGGGCCAATGATTTTGGAGCTTCACCTCATTCCCAAGGTGACAAGACAACTGACATTTTTTTTTTATTTTCTTTTTTTTTTTTTTTTTTTTTTTTTTTTTGGTTTTGTTTTGTTTCCTTGCTTGCACACCTTTATTTGATAGAATTCAGCGAAAAATGTGCGAGTGTAGCCGGTTTTCAGCTTCATAAATCGTCCTCTTTATTACTGACAATGTTTCTAAGAACATGCAACATTACTCTATGCATTGAAGATCACAGTGTACATACCGGATACGGTCGACCTAAGTTGTATAGGGTTAAATTTGTGATTTGAATTAAATCTATCAATGCCAACAAAACCTTTGAGGCAGTATAAGAATTAAGATAGTTTGAGCATGCTATGACCAGTCGGCAATTTACCCGTGCAGTGGCCTGCCGTGTGACATGTTCAACGTTTATGTTATGCAGAGTTCTGCGGCATATCAAAGGACTCCCAGACAATGAAACATAAACTATTACGAGGACTCCCATTGCTAACAACTTTCCAGTTAGCCCTGTCTTGCAAGTCTCTGGGAAAACAGGTACGCTCTTTTAGTCTGATTAATTTTTATCATTAAATAACGCCAGTTGTTTTAGATGCTGGCTTCCTGACTATAACATTCTATATTGCTGACTCCGCCAGAAAGTTGAGTGATTTTAAGGGGCCATTGGATAATAAAAACCTAATTTTCGACGGGCGGGGAGTGCTTTGTCGCTATTTTTATCATTCGTGGACTTCTACTATTGTTTGAGAGGAAAGGTTGAAGAGGGGCAGTCACCCCTCCTGTACAAGGCGGCAGAAAATCGGGTATGTGAACTCTAACTTTGATTTTGGATTCCCTTGTAAGCTCAAATCACTTTTCACATGGCAATTGACACCTGCAAACTGGTGGCGTTTTACGAAGCTTATTTTAGAAACCTGGGTCAGCTGAGCCCAAGTCTGTACACAGTCCTTTTATTTTGACCATATGGTTGTCATTTTGTCGTGCTTTTGTACCATTGAGCAAGTGTACCTCACAAAACTTCTACCAACGATGTGTATCGGTAACTCTTTATGTTATCAGTTATGTACATTAAGGATATCTGAACCAGCACACGTTTCTGCTTCGGTTCACGGTATTTGACAAAAGAAACAGAGACGTCAAAGACATTTCAAGGATGCCATATTGGTACTGACCTTGTTTACTTTGAACCATTTACGTCCTAGTCAGTTGCTGAAACTTAAATATGTCATACATAATTTACTATGTAATATTATGCTTATTTAGATTCATGAGACATAACGATGCTACTACTACTACTACTACTACTAGTACTAATAATAATAATAATAATAATAATAATAATAATAATAATAATAATAATAATAATAATAATAATAGTAATAATAATAATAATGAATCTATATTTACCGTCGAGTATAAATAGAATAAAAACATCAGCTCCATGTCCAAGACAGTATTTGTCAACAATGATGAAAAAAATGAAGACAATTGCATTGTTTTGACCTTTATTTATTCATATATTGTAAGTGATTGCCCAATATTCAATAACGTCTGTGAATATTGAAACCTGTACTTCTTAAATCAGTATACTTAACCTTGGTATGAGCAGCAAGGGCCAAATTTATTTAAATTTCATTTCTAATGTGGCCATATCTGAGAATGGTATTTCAGGTAGACATGTGAGGAACATATTGTACAAAGTTCACGTTTCCTGGTCAGAGTATAAAAAATCATTTATGATAATTGAAGTAAGTCTTTCAGTGAAGAGGATATTAGGTTGGTGCACAGATCTGAGAACTGGCTTACATATCAGATTTTCTATTTCCAGGGCTAAGGAGAAACGAGTGTTAGAACATTATCGATTATCTGGCCATGATGTGATTTTTTTAATCTGTCCCACAAGGTGTTTATATATACATATATATATATATATATATATATATATATATATATATATATATATATATATATATATATATATATATATATATATATATATATATATATATATATATATATATATATCCTACTTTATTGTTTATATACACTTTTTTTTATTTTATGTTCTCATTGTGTATGCTTTTAGTAGAAAAAAAGTGCCAGGACATTTTTGATTGTCTGACGACAATGTGGTATTTTTAATCTGTCCCGCGAGGTGCCTTTTAATGTATTTACACACTTTTCCATCGTATATACTCGTTGTATATTCTATTATGTATGAATAAAAATATCATTATTATCATTTTCATCATCATCATCATCATCATCATCATCGTTATTATTATTATTATTATTATTATTATTATTATTATTATTATTATTATTATTATTATTATTATTATTATTATTATTATTATTATTATTTTGTTGAAGTTATTGAAAATTTAGCTATACAAAAGAAAAATATGTCCAGGATGAAGATAAGCACCCGGAAGTGTGAACTAAATGTATCCTTTGCATCATACATAAAGTCCCGGTACCTTGTCAATCAGCTGTCTTCTTGGGCCGTTCAGTCCGTCTGTCTGTCATTTAATACTTTTATAACATTTTCTGGTTCATGTTTGAAACAAAAATTGAAAGCAATCTTCCTTACTGTCACCCGGTAACCAACACTTTGTGACAACACTTCTGAGAGTTCGGGAACTTTATTGTTTTAACAGATGATGCCTTGATTTTAAAAAACAATTGGTGTGTTCTTTATCATTTTTACGCACGAAGTGGAAACTGGATTATATTCAAATTAGCCTGGATTATTTTCATCTGGTGACTTTTAAAGAAAGTTTTACATATCAGTAGAGTTACAATAGGGATACCAGTACACATATATGTGCATGTATTTTTCATTGGACCAGCTTCCCTTGAGTATATCCCTATCAAACAGATTCATAAGTGACGCTTCAGTGATTTTTTTTTTTTTTTTTTTTTTTTTTTTGGTGACAAATAATTAAGAAAGCTAGAATATAACATCCTGGCCAATTGGGCGAAGCATCAGTAAGGCAGACTGTTCAAATGTGGCCACATGTATAATATTATTCACTTTGGCAAAGTTATTATAAGGCCGGTTTCAGGAACGTGACCACATGTCTGACCATATTGGAAGCTGGATTTGAAGTTCTGTAAATAAAAGTATGTTGCTTACATTTTACATCGCTACAGACGTTTCATGTTTGTTATTTACTTTATTTTTCACCATGGCAGAAATGAAGATTGAGGAATTCTGACTTCGAGAGTCGAGGCTTGTAACTGTTGTCCGTGCGGTCTTATTCACCATTACGATTATCATCTGTTCTTGACTTGCAGGAGATGACGAGATACAAATTATATTTTAATTCGGTACATATCTGTGTTCCCATGCTAATTTGCAGGCAATTACAAACTGTGATTTGTTTGACAACACAGCGCCGCTTACCAGTGCCATCTCAACACGTGTGTTCTCGCAACTTATCTTGTATGCACAAACAAGATGGCTATGTAAACAGCGCATGCTCAGTTGACCGAGGGATTCATCACACTTGTGGCTTTGTGAACTTGGGATCGGATCAATGTCACTCATGCACTGTCTAAGTGTGATCTTCATAGAGAAACGTTAACATGTGCAACATCAAGGTCCTAAATCAAACAAATGAACATTAAATTTCATGTCAGTTGTCCCGTGACCTTTGGAATGAGATCAAGGTCTACAAATCATTGGAACGTGACCACTTGCACAAAATAAGTGGACACCAATCAAAGGTACATCCCTACCAATTAGGACAAAAATCTAGCCAAAATATTTAAGTTGTAACGATTACAAGAAATTCCCATGTTAAACTTTCATATTAAAACGTTTTTAAAGATTTTCCAAAAAATCATAACAAATCACTGGAACATGACCATTAAAAAAACTTGGAACATATCCACCAACTTTAAGCTTAATCTGAGTGATGGTTCTGGAGAAGTCAAAACAGCGAAAGCACACACAAAATCATAAAAAAATATTAAAACAATTGCAGCGCCACCTGCTGAATTGAGAACAAGGAGCCTCGAGTAGTGTTCCTATGTAATATCAAAGCAATTGGGTGAGCGGTTTTTTGGAGAATATTTTTTTTGCTAAAATTTGCCCCCATAAACACAAAATTAATAAAAAAATCAAAATTCATTGGAGCCTGACAATTTGAACAAACTTGGTATGGACCAACCCAAGGTGCACTGCCACGAAGTTTGAAGTAAATCTGGCTGACGTTTTTGGAGAAGTCTAAAATGTGAATTGTGGACGGACGGCGGATGAAGGACCATCCTATAAGCTCAGCGCACTGACAAGTCAGCTGAGCTAATAATATGAATAAACCTACACAACGCCAAATATGATTCCTGAGTTGTTTCTTCCTTGACTTATTTGTTGTGTAATTCTTTGCCTAATTTCCGTGATATCTTTTAAAAACGGCCTTTATGTTCTTCCCTTCTACTTCGATATTTTGTTTGATACTGCAGCCATATCAGTTTGGAATAACTTTTTCAGAGATTTGACGTGGGGGGCAAATGTTGGACCACCCAGTTTTGTTGGGAGGGCTTGGAATTGTAGTTGAAATGGACGAATTAAAATTTGCGACAAGAAGCAAATATAAATGGGACAAAATGCCTCCGGACACCCCATGGGTGTTTCAATTCATAGACACACAATCAATAAACGTGGCAATGTTGGAAGTTCGAGACAGGACTGAAGCAGAACTGACACGGAAAATAGAGAAGTGTGTCGCCCTAAAGTCAATCATCCACAGCGATATGTGCGCTGGATATCGGAACTTGGCGTCTTCCCCCGAACAATTGTGTCCATATAACTGTGAATCATTTGGAAAACTTTGTTGACCCTCACACAGTGGTGCATACGTAGACAATCGAAGAGTTCTGGGGCACTGCCAAAGAAACAATCAAAGCAATGTGGCATGGCGTTCATCCTGGTCAGAGAGCTTACCTGGATGAGATAACGTGGGGTGGCACAATAAAAAGCGAAATACCTTCTCCACATTAATTCAACTTATAACCAAATATTATCCGTGTGAACAAAACATGCCACCGCCAATACACTACTATTGTAGGCTGTGTAACTCTGCAACAGGTCGGTTTAAGCTTCTTGAGTGAATTTGCACACACACACACGAGTTATACCTACCATTGTAAGAAAGAGAGAGACAGATAGAGAAAGAAACTTTGCATGTCTAAAATGGCCTTTAATAAAAATTGATTAACGGCTGTCCAAATTGTAGAAATCGTCACAACACTTTTGTGAGACTCTCCCCCCCCCCCCCCCCCCCGCCCGGAAAGTGTACACTTGAGAAAAGCATTTTTTTTTTATTGCTAGCTTAGCTGCTTTTGTTGGTAGAACATTTCCTGAGCCCAGTGAATGGCATCTCTTGAAAGAAAAGGATGTAACAACTGTTTTATATATGAATTTTAGGGTTTCTAACCATACAATTTGCATCCTTGGCCATTTTTAGCAGTAGCTTTTCATCAATACCATCTAGGCACACCCCCGTCTACCTAATTTGAAAATGAAAACTGGCATAATTCTTGTACCAAGCCCACTACATAGGTTGAAATCAAAGGCTCAGAAGCTTCCATGGCAACCAATTGGCTCATTTTCTCCGTCTGCCTCGCACTCTCAATTTTTTTCTGGCTTTTAATTCTATAGAAATAACGGAATAAACTATAGTGGGATAAAAACGGTCCATATTTTTCCACCAGGTTTGAAGTGTACACTTGGGTTTGACTCCCCCTCCCGCAGTGTGCGTTTTGTACACTCGTGAAAATGTCTACATTTTTGTACGGCCCCTTACAACACAACCTACTGTAGTACAAAGATTAAAACATTAATTCACTGGTACTTATATTCTATAACCTATAGGCCTGCATTAGACTTAAGTTAATATAGAACTCAGCGCTCAGCAGACTGGAAAATGAAACGCATGGTGGCAAAGTTTACAAACACAGAAAGAGCTGCCCGGCCTCCTTTACAACTTGCAGCCAATATCAATTAAGAAATGATGGTCGCTTTTGTGTATGTTATTGAATAATGATGCCAGCCATTGAAGCTGGTACCCTGGGCATGGAGCACCCCGATTGCTTCCACTACTTTTCCCTTGATTCTTCGGCTCGATTACATGCAATGTAGAAATTTTGTACATATTATATAGAGAAACGACAAGAGACTGATTTGCCCCCCCCAAGTTAAAGTGTTAAGTTTTGGAAACCCAGGTGGACGTGGCTTACTGTAATGTGGGCGGGACACGTTGTATGGTCTGACAAGACCCCAGGCGCATATATGTTATGGTCCGATAACATACCAGGCTCTCACCATACTTGTGATGCTAACACTTAGATTCAATGCAAATATAGCAAATTGAAATGAAGATACGCCCAGTGAAAAGTTAGCAGGTGCACGCAAAGTCCATCGATGTTCAAGTATCTTAATGAAATAACATGATTATATTTAAAACAAGCAAGCAAACAAACAAAATGTTTGGCAATTATTTTGCATTCGCAATATTTCAATTTATAAATCAATTTGATTTTTCGTAAGCATTGGGCGAACTAGAAGATCGATGTCGAGCAGCCATTTCCAGGGCAGGGAGGAGCACAATATACATCTGTCGTGATATGGACTTTAATACTCCCCATCCAGTGATTGTGTGGATTCTATAACCTCCGTCGGATATCATGACCGAAGCACTACGCGCTCTGTCATTGTATCCAACCCCCGTCATAGAATCACTTCGGTCATGATATCCGAGGTAGGTCATAGAACCTACACAAACACTGGATGGGGAGTATTAAAGTCTATTCTGTCATGGCTGGACTTAATTCAACTTTAATAATTACTCCCAATGCAGCACTTTTTGCATATTAGGCCTGCATAGGTCTACCAGCCTACTGCTCTGATCTGCGAGTAAAGTGGCACTTCATTTGCAATCACTATGTAAAGTGCCAAATTACCCTCTGAATTTAAGTGTTTGTAAGTTAATGCAAGCAAAGAGTTTTACCAACCTTAGAACACCATACACACGCGGAAACACTGTTGGACTATGTGTAAATATTTTGTTCAATTTTAGCATCACATTTGGAATCGATTAGGGATGCCATATAGTGGAAACGGAAGGTCAACTGTTTCAAATGGAATTTGCAATTCTGTCAACAGATGGCGCTGTACGTATGTAACCAAAGCTTCCAACCTAACCTCGAAACATTTTAACACCCCAAACGGTTTGCTTCAAATTTAAAGCATGCAAACACAAAATGATAATTTCTTTTGGATTGACAAACGTTATTCACCCCGTAAAACAAAAATAGTTCCTTATAAATTGCTTGATGGAGCCGTGGTTAGTGCTGACACTAGCACTGGTCAAAGATTTAACTCATTCCACCCTGATAGAAGACTGAGTCAACAGCTTTCCTTGGCGCGCTCTGGGCGCAATGCGCCCAGAGCGCGCCAAGGAAAGCTGTTGACCATGGGCATATAATTTGGAATGATCTTCCATGCAAGTTTCATCCAAAATATTGAAAAATAATCCCTAAATTAGTAAAATACAATTAGCAGACGACATTTAGATATTAGCGGGGAAAAGCGTCATCAGGGTGGAATGAGTTAAATGCAGCCATCTGATTTTCTGTTGCCCGATGCCCATGCATGATAGAATGCGCAATAATATATGAGGTTCGTGGTTCATTACGTACACATGCCGTTCTGTTTACATTAATCTAACGCGTGCGCTTTTACTTTCTTTGCATTTAGCCCACTCGATCTGCCCTTTACTGGGAGCCCGCACTTTTAGCCACTACCACAGGTATTTAAGTTTAATCATGGCTGCTGTAAATGAATTCTGGTTACTCATACAAGATCTCATTGGGGAAGCATCAATGTGGCCAAGAAAATCAAAACTTCATTTTGGACCCACCTTTTTGCTACGTGAATGGGTTAAACTCTGTTATATTTATGAAATAGGCTGAGATGAACAAGTTATGCCGCGACCGGGCAGCTACAAACCACTTCCAAGCTTTTTTCAGATTGTTTGATGGAACTGTACGATATTACAAGCACTGCATCAAAGAGAAAGTAGTTTAAACATGGTCCAAATGGAAAGAAATTGAATTTTAGTGGCCACCATTTCCTTTGGCACCTTGATAAAGTTTAAAACATATAAGTTATAACATCGTTCTATTCCCACTGATGTCCTTTGCAGTCATTTACTCAAGATAAAAATGTTTCAGTGTCATTTAAATTACTCTTGCAAAGAAACATTAAGTGAACAACTGGATGAAATAGGTCTTTATTTAGAATTCAATGTGTTCTGCTTATGTAGAGTAGCCTAATGGGTCTACAGTTGTTGTCACTTCTGTATTAGCAACACACTTTTTGTGTTGAAAAATGTATCTAAATCACCTTTCAATTGCTGTCCACTCGGTACTATAATTTTGAGCTACAAAGTGAATACGTTGCATTCAATAAAATATCTTTACTCATTTATTGTATACACTAGGCAGTAGTATATTTTGGCGTACACACCCACACCCATATATATATATATATATATATATATATATATATATATATATATATATATATATATATATATATATATATATATATATATATATATATATATATATATATATATATATATATATATATATATATATATATAAGTGCCAGCTACATCATAGTATATATAGTAGAGTATAGTGGTCACAATATAAACTTGGGATGAATACAAGCCTTGTTTACAAATGAGGCACCTTTATTTAATATCCCCCAATCAACAGTAAATGTGGAGACATTAATTACAAAACTATATAAATATTTTGTAGGCACTATGGAGCATGGTATTCTGTGTGTCTGATCTGTACATATTCTCCGAATACAAACCAACATATCCTTCAGCACCTGTTTTTTGACAGACCAACTCCACTTCATTTACTCCTGATACACCAGGCCGGTTAAATCAGAGTTAGATGTAAACTGCTGCTCTGACTTAAGGTGCATTGCAAATTTGTAAGACCTTCACTGGCCTTTATGCATTCAGGAAAACTTCATGTTTCTGGATTACTGAACCGTGAACTTCCTGATTCATGCATGTTACCACAACCAATAAAACAGTTTTTCAAGGCTATTGATAACGTGCAAATTTGGACAATTATCTGGCTATGCAAGAAATTCATTGGACAACATTGGTCAACAACACCTTCACCACAATGATCTACTACACCCTTTAACTTCGCTACCAACAACGTATGCTTGTCAAACGTGTGCTATGTGTTGATAAATAAAAAACATGTCTGTTAACCTGTGGTATAAAATATGTTGTGGCTGCAGATAAAAGTTGCAGCGAAGCACTTTTGGGACGTTAGAGGGTTAAATGCCTAGTGTCAGCATGCCAGGAAATGGTTGAATAATAACCTCATTGTTTAAGTTTTGATTGGTCAAAACGTACCTACCTGATGGGTTCACTAAGTGAAAAGCGATCACAATGGGGATAGGATTAAGCTTTAGGGGCAGTCTGTCACGAATAAAAAGGACCGGATGCTGCAGATCAGGGTCAGCCATCCGAATGTGTCTGGCCCATGCACAGATATACCTGGGTGTACGTTAACCCTTTCCCCCTTGAATTAAAACTGAGTCAACAGCTTTCCTTGGCATGGGTTGGGCACCAAGTGCCCAACCATGCCAAGGAAAGCTATTGACCTGGGGCATGTCATCTTGATTAGTCTCATGTGCATTTCTCAGTCAAATTGTTTTTCATAACTGTTGAAATTAGTTGAAAACACTGAAGCAGACGACATTTGACTGCTAGCCGGTTTTGGCCGGTTTGAGGGGGAAGGGGTTAAATTTATGGTGGTAGTGTTCTGGCTGTGGCCTGGTGTTTACCAATGTAAGTAGGTATTTGTTGAGAGCTTTTATGTGCACCAGTTTTTTTGTTGATGTACCTGTAAATGGTACCTGTGTATGCTTCACCGGCGATGATGTAGGCTTCCAGAAAACCTATTTTTGAGCACGTATAAGTTCTTATACATTTTGTATTTTCTGTGAATTTGGGTATGATTCACCAGTTTTTTTGATTGATTGATGTACTTTATTTTGTCAGGGTAGCCATACTCAACAGAATAAAATGTTGCTTTGCAGATGGGCCCTGCATTCACACACTCATTTATACATAATATAAATAGATAAATAAATATAAAGACATAGAAACAATGTAAACTTAAGACAAGTCTGGAATTATACACAATTACAATGTAAAATAAGTCAAATCTGGTATAATACATACATTATTAAAAGAATAGGTACCATAATTACAGTAAATCATATCACAATCAAAATAAAATAAGGCATTGGCAACTAAAATGTCAAAGTATAGTATATTTATAGTCAGGTACCAAGTGAATAAATTAAATCCATTTTATATAAATATATAGATGCATTGAATTGAGGTTTCGTTCTTCTGCCCAGACAGGCCAAGTCCCAAGGATATAATAGTAAACAGTGTTTTTGGAAGAGAAGAGAAGATAATGATTATGAGCTAGTTCGTTGCTGCAGTAAATACCTAGATTTAAAAGAGGCCAAACTGGGAGCATCCCTGGTTGATTTTGGTAATTTATTCCATAATTGAGTACCTACAGTAGAAAAAGAGCGGTTTTTTGGTTTTGATTTATTAAAATTACGGTGAAGCCTATCGGAAGATCGAGTGTTATGATTGTGAACTTGGTCTGTCTGGTCAAGAAGGTTGGTCAAATACTGTGGGGCAATATCATTTAAGCACTTGTACACAATAGTTACAGTGTGGAACTCGAGCCTTTTGGATATTGTCATCCAATTTAGTTGTTTCAGTAGTTCTGTACTGCTTAGGTCTCGAGTTCCACACTGTAATATGATCCTGGCTCCTCTTTTCTGAAGTCTTTCTAGCCTCGTAATATGGTCTTTTTTACAGGTCTGCCAAACTATGTCTGCATAGTCAAAGAGAGGCTGAGTAAGAGCATTGAATAAGAGTAAGGCAGTGTCCTTGGTGATGAGCTTTCGACATCTTTGTAGAACTCCAAGTCTCTGAGAGATTTTATTACACAATTTGTCCATGTGACAACCCCAGGAGAGATGTTTATCAAACCAGACTCCTGGGTATTTGAAAGAGGAAACCTCTTCAACTTTAGAGAGGTTACCATGGGTATCGTCAACAGTTATATTTAGTGGAGCTTTAGGAGTTTTGGGTCTGGAGGATAACACCATACATTTGGTTTTGCTAAGATTTAATGTGAGTTTATTTTGAGCCAGCCAGGCTTGAGCCATAGTTAGCTCATCAGATAGTACCTGCTCAATGTCCCTTAGGTTTTTGTGGGCAAACAATAGTGCTGTGTCATCAGCATACAGAATGACTTTAGATTTTTTTAAGTAATAGGGAAGGTCATTTATATATATAATAAACAAAAGTGGCCCTAATATTGAGCCCTGAGGGACCCCAAAGGACATTGAGCAGGAACTAGATGTATATCCGTTTAACTGGACTACCTGTGTACGCGTAGTGAGGTAGTCCCCAAACCATTTAAGCTCA
The DNA here is from genome assembly GCA_964020975.1 of Hermodice carunculata. Lineage (NCBI taxonomy): Eukaryota > Metazoa > Annelida > Polychaeta > Eunicida > Amphinomidae > Hermodice > Hermodice carunculata. Next base: position 56,986,663 of record OZ026628.1, on the reverse strand, counting down.
TTGTCGACTATACCGATATGTTGCAGTTTTTGGAGGAGTAATTTTGTACTTACTGTATCAAATGCCTTTTTGAGGTCAAGGAAAACAATACCCGTTAAAAGACCTTCTTGAGTATTATTAAGTATGAAATCTTGGGCGTCTAAAAGAGTTGTGACTGTAGAATGATTTGGTCGGAAGCCTGATTGAAAAGAACTTAGAATGTGGTTGTCTGCAACATATCGGTATAGTCTTGTATGAATGAGTCTTTCAAAAGTTTTCATTATGATTGGTAAGACACATATAGGTCGGTAGTTTGATGGGTCGTCAGTAGGCCCGTCCTTATGAATTGGGGTAATTTTCCCTTTTTTCCACATATCAGGTATTTCTCCTGTAGATATTGATAAATTAAACAAGTAATGGAGTGGAGCAGTCAGAGCTGGAGCTAGATGTTTTACAATTTTAGCCGGTATGCCATCCATCCCGGTCGCCTTTTTACCAGACAAATTAGCCAGAGTCTTAAAAATTTCCTCATATTCAATATTCTCAAAGCGAAATTTGGCGTTACATGTAGTTTTGACTTGAAAAAAGTCCTGAAAAGGTGGGATCAGACCCGCAAGGTTTGCACCAATTGCACTAAAAAAGATGTTAAACTGGTTAGCTATAGTTGCTTGGTCATTTGTATGTTGACCATCTATGTCCAGCTCTTGAGGGGAAATATGTAACTTATTGGGTAAAATCTTTTTTAGGCTGGCCCATAGCCTATCTGATTTTCCCAAATTTTCAAAAATTAAATTATTATAGTAGTCTTTTTTAGCATTTCTCATGGTTGTGTTCACCAGGTTTCTCGCTGCTTTGTATTCCTCAAAGATAGATTGTCTAATGTTAAAATCCAGGTTTGCCTTTTTGGCTTCAACTACTTTCTTTTTCAGGTAGTCCCTTTGATGTTTTAACTCTTTAATTTCATCAGAGACCCAAGGGGTTAGGTTATCACCTCTCACCCTTTTTGTCAATGAAGGGGGCGTGAGCATCGAGAAACCCTGTGGACACACCATGAATAAACTCCCAACAATCATTTACGTTGTCAAAGGTCTCAACCACTGACCATGGAAACTGAGAAAATTCATGTAAAAACAGTTTTTTTCGTCTAGTTTTTTCCAGTTTCTACTTTTAGTGTATCTGGGCGGCGGTCTTGGGACCTTTGCCTTATGTATACAATAGATAAAGTCATGATCAGATATGCCTAACTGTAAGACACCATGTACTGAGCATGGCTCTGATGTAAATATAAGATCTAGTACAGTGGATGTAGTATCTGTAATACGAGTAGGATCAATGATTAACTGTTTTAATTGAAAGTCTGAAGCAAGATCCAAGAGTTTCTTCTGGTATAGACCATTAGGATTTTGCATATCTAAGTTAAAGTCACCGAGTAAATATATAGGGTTAGACCCTGCAGTGTTCTCAAGCTGAGTTTCTAAGTAAGTCAGAAAAGTTTTCACAGATTGACTTGGTGGCCTATAACACGATGCGATAAGTATTGGTGATGTAGAAGGAATCTTAACCTCGGACCAGACAATTTCTGATCTAGCACGTTCTAAGTCATGTCTATGAGTGGCTTGGAGGTGTTCTCTTGCCATAATGAGAACCCCTCCCCCATGTCTGTTTCTGTCTTTTCTGGCCACTATTTTAAAGTTAGGAATAGAAATTTCCTCATCAGTTATGTCAGCTGATAATTTGGTCTCGGATAATGTTAAAACATCAATGGGTTTATTTTTGGTAAATTCCCTCAGCTCGTCGAGGTGGCAATGTAAACCATTGATGTTATAATGAGTAATTTTAAGACCTTTAGCCCTTAAACGCGTAAGGTCAGGGTCCACTTCAGAGTCTAGCTGATCTGTACTAAAAACATTTGGCTGCCCTGAAGGTGGTGACGTTCCATAAGTATTTGTATCACTGGCACTGACATTTAAAAAGGAGTCGGTAAAATTAGGTAAGCTGCAGTGAACACACACCCAAGGGTCATCACAGTTTGATAGTCGATTGTATTCCTCAATAGAAATGTTTACGCATCTGGCATGAGACCAAATGTCACACATGTCGCAACACAGCCCTCTTTGGTTGGATCTTACACATTTGTTGCATACGCCACATGGGAATTTGTAGTTCGGGCCTGGGTTAAGGTGAAGTTAAATAATGTAGGCTTCTAAATAGGCCATTTTTGAGCACCTGCATGCTCCAATATATATTGTATTCTGTGAATCTTCCGCAGTTCACCAATTGAATAATGTAGGCTTTGAAATAGCTCTTTTGACGCAAAGAAACCAGTATAAGCATATTTTTCAGAACTGTTGTTAGCTCTCTAATGTGGCGTTATGTGTAATATGTTTGTCCCGTATTTGTCTTAAGATTGTGCTGCAAATTCTCTAAATTAATGGGCAATGTTTGGTGATTGGTCAGACCAGGTGAAAGAAAAATAAAAATATAAACCATAGTGTCACCGTTACAATTAAAGATTGGGTTTTCCCACAAATAACAAGATAGTGTTCCAGGTTTTATTATTTTTTCCCGATACTGTTGTTTGGTTTTAAGTTGCAGTCCTGAGGTCGACTGGACAAGGAAGGGCACAGGGCCCACCATCTCGTGAAAACCAGTCAATATGGCCATTTAAGATGAGATACCAGTTTCTGCTGTTTCTGCTGTTTCTGCCGTTTCTACCATTGTCGTGTTTTCTTCTATTATGTGACTGAATATATATTTAAACAAAAGTTTCTATCTTTGTGTTCTGTTGAAGGCAATAAAGTGTACCGTTTTTATTTTTCTTTATGTAATTTAGGGCCTAGTTAGCACAAATAATTATAGTGAAAAAAAGCCACTTCGTAACACGTGGTTTTGTAAAGAGAAACTACATAAATATGTTTGTTTTCCATCCATATCACAACAATGTCGACTCCAGCATCAAATGTTTCGTTATCTTCCCAGGGTCATCAGTACATCGCTCCTTCTCCAACGTTTTCTGAATAAATCTGTCGCCCAGCTGGATACAGATATCAACATTGATACGCAAAATGCAATATGTTACTACCAGACCCTAGGCCAAATCCTGCCCCAACAGTTAAAGATGTCATGATACAGACAAGACAGGTCTGTCTAGTTCCAGCCACTGTACCAAAGACCCAATTGCTGGTACTAGTAGTGCCACTCTAAGTGCTGTTAGGCCTACCGCCAGAGATGACATTTTTTACCTCTCCAGTGACAGTTCGGGAGAAGTCAAAAACAGCAAAAACACACAAAAATCATAAAAATAACTAGACAAAATTGCAGTGCCACCTGGTGAATGGGACAAGATGAGACTGATGCCCCATCTTCTTCCATGACCATATCATCAGCCTCATCCATAAGTTGGCGGATACAAGTGACCTGGAGGCAGAGGAAATGGACTTGTGTCACATTTCCACTTCCAGTGATAAGGATACTGATGCTGAAGAGCGAGAAGAGGACTTCATGGACTGGTGTGTTCCATCGCCCAAAGCTGTACTTTGCATAGCGGATTATGATCTGATTGCCAGCCCGCGCTGATTGTATGACAGTAACTGTCTTGGGGAAAAAACAAACAAAACGAAACAAACAGCAGTCAGGATGATTTGCAGGAATGACTTAGCTGCAAAGTAAGCCCATGGTGCAAATAAGTTAATTTTGCAAATGTAACCAATCATTGTTAATAACATTGGCGTGTTTCATACGTTTCAATAATTGGATATTTTATTTTCAGTATTTACTTTTCATACACTAACTGTAGACCTATATACATATTTCGAGGATACAAACAAACTAAGAGTTATTACCATTGACATTGAAGCCATCATGTACAGCAAAGTTAAGATCTCTCTCTCTCTCTCTCTCTCTCTCTCTTTCTCTCACTTTTCAGGGATCTGTGTGCACATGCATATATGATAGCCCGCTGAAATGTTATGCTTGTCTGATTGTTTGTCAATTGCATAACAAAGGTGCATTTTTGTTCTGTGCTAACAATGTATGCATACATTTTCTTTCTTTTTTTTCTATCTACCTCAGTCTCTCTCTCTCTCTTTCCCATTTTTCTCTGTCTCTCTTTTCTTATAGTTAAGAATACAATCGTTGATTTGGAGGATAATCTTGTATTTATCTACATGTCAATGGAGCACAGGAAAATCCGCGTAACTTTATTTCTAAGCGGAAGAAAACCTGTTTTGTTTTAGCACTATATTACAACGCAATATGTTCACTCACGTGACTAAAATGACAGTCTTTATGTATAAGCTTCATTCTGTGTTTAAAAATATCAACGTTAATAAAGATGCACTCATCAAGCAGCTCAATCGGGCAAACTTTAGTATCATTGATTCTGCACATGCAATATATACTATACTAATAACTATAGTCAAATGTTATCCACAGAATGAAGGCCGGGAATGAAATGTATAATTTAGGGGCCAGAAATACCTCAAAAGGCAAGAATGCACTTCATTCAGTAAAGAATCACCGCTGTACAGTAGGCACATAGTTGCATCTTATTCACGGAATGAATTGCACAATTTATGGGGTCAAAAATAGCCATAGTACAAAACAGGGAGATCACGAGGCAAGAATTCACTTCATTCCGTTAAAAAATACTGGTGTAATTGCATATCATTAACGGAATGAAGTGCACACTTAAAGGGAAGATATACTACAAAAAGGCAAGAGTGCAACTCATTAAAGTTGCTAATTCTTACGCATTTATGGCGGTAATATGACACATATTCATTTCTTCTGTCCTGTGTTTCAATTACTGTGTTAAATATACTTGTAGCTTTACCTCTGTGATGTTGTCATTAAAAAAAAGGATATTTTGTGGCTTAAATCTCGATTTTTTTATCTTGGGAACACCACATTTGGCTTGTTTTGGTGTGGGTTCCCATGTGGCTTTCCATATTTGGGGACCAGTAAGTGGATTGTGCTGATTTGTTTTCACATCAACGGAGAATGAATTTCACAGTAATCAGAATAGTGGTAGTGATTAGTCTGAACTGGCCCATTCTTCTCTCCAGGGCTAATGGTTTCCTGCGAGTGACCCTTGTCAATGGCTCAATTGGTTTCCAGGGGTCATGGACTAATGACTGTGCAAACAATGACATGGTTCATTATCATGCCCATGCAGACAAAGCCATGTGCCCAGCACTGCTTAAACTTTTCAGTGTAAACAAAAAATTTGAGATCAGTTTTCTCATATAAATTTTATGTTCACACATCTGAGTTTTTGGGAGCATGTACTTTAAGTATCAGACTATCCAAAAATATGAAAAAGTGATTAGAGGTTATTCAAAGGTGCTGGCTCAGATCCTCCACCTTAATACTTAGATCAAAAAACACATTGAGTAATAATGTGTCTGTGACATGCATATGATTATAATCCAGATACCTTCATATAAATTATTTGATCAAATGCCGTCATGACAAGACACAAAAGTTAGTATCACACCTGTATTTTGTGAGTTGTAATAATTAATCCATTAGGACAATACAAATGTGCATTGTGTCTAGTTCCACCTAGAGTGAAGGCTCGGGTGTTTTGGACATGGTAATTTTCTTTAAGGTTTCCCGGGCCAAGTAACTTCTTTACGGTATTTTTGTTTTCAGCTTTTGCCAAAAAGATTTGAAGATACACGGGTAAATCATCGGAAGCATGGTAATGACTAATCATGAAGAGAATAACAAAGATAATGAACGTCCCCAGAGAAACAGTCCCAATAGTTCCCGAGATGTCCACTGCGTTTTCCAAGTTGAGGATAGTCGAATATGAATTTAATACTTCAACTGTTATATTCACTAAAGAGCATCCCCAAATGTATTTGTTTCATTTTGAAAATGGATGTGATCATGAAGCAAGTGGCATATTTTCGGCATCATAAGATACAGAGTTATAAGATCTTAAAGTTTATTTTTCTGCAATGGTATTTGCAATATCAGCATCTTTGATTTTGATGCCACATATTTGGCCTTGATTTTACTTTGTTTTTATCATTTTAAGAATAACGAAGAAGCACTGACAGTTACTACTAGATTTTTGTCTCTGTCAGGTTACTTGGCATATTCGTATCTTTATTTATTGTAACTGTTCTAATCACAAATTGATATTCAGTATTTTACAGTTGCAAATTTCGGCATTTGTTCCAACTTTGCACTGTTTTGGGGTTTTTTTTAACAAAATGTGTCAATAATTACCTATCTCCCATAAGGCTTTATTTTTTCATTCCATCCAGGTTTGCTTCATTAGAAGTACAGATCGTGGGAAGAATAGTGTCGAAGCTTGAATCTAGATATGCCTTGACAAATTAATCTTCAAAATCACAATCACCTTACATCTCTGCCACGTCACATGATAATCTGAGAAGGAATTGAAAATTAAGAAAAACTACATTATATACAGTGCCTAAATTGCATCAGCAGGTATTCACAAACATTTCCAGTTTTGTGAATTGTCAATCCACATATCCCTCTCTTGTACTTTGACACTAAATATTTTGTTGGCATTTGGGTAGAAATTTACGGGTTAATGACTTGCAGGAAAAAGTATCTGTGAATATAACAAAAGTATCCCACCTGGTTATTTAGATTAAACTAGTTTTCATATACCAAATAAAGACGTGCCTGGACTGTTATTCTTCCAGGGACTGAAAGTTTTAAAGTAAGGGTTTTGACATCCACATAATGCCGCATCATTCTAAATTGTTTGCATTGCTGTGATCCGGTCCGCCTTTTCATCTTCTACATCAACATATTATCCACTGTGGAAAATTGGTATTTTTTAAGAGTCTTGATGTGACATGCGATATTTTTACTTTATCTCTCCAATGACCAATAATCATCTTTGTCATATGGCCAACATCTTCACCACTTCACAGCACAGGCGAAGCCCCGTGAGTGAGGGATATTCTCTCCCATAAAAATATGATTTATGTTCCTGTTTTGTAGCATTCCCTTCTGTCTGTGTCTCTGGCCGTTCATGTGCCTGAACCTCCAAACATCAATTTATCCATCCATCGTCCATCCACATCACATGTGTTAGTTACTGACCGCTATCATTGTATACTCTGCTTGATTACTATAGAAAACCACAAACTAAATAAAAATTAGGGCTGTTCCAAAAATTATCCTATAGATGGGGTGGACAGAAAGTAACCGTGCAAGATAGGTACAAATTGTTTTGATCTCATTATTTCATTAAATTGCCATAACCGGATGTCTTTTGAAGTGTAGTCATGATTGGTGTACGTATTGACCAGGGGATTGGAGAATATGGTGGTTAGGTACAATTCCTTGGGAATTTGACGTTTTACCACAGAGTGAAAGATGTTCTTATGTGACCGACAATGCTCACAATAAATACTGACAAAATGTAGGCCTACAAGGCTATATGTATTTATTATGCCATTGATTCTGTCATACAGCAGTGGCCTCATGGCTCGTATGCCATGGTTAACCCCAGTCACCGTCTGTCTGGACCAGTACTATCCATCACTATGGCCACTGTGTTCGGAGTACAAAACCAGGTGAATTGGAGGCACACAACGAGATAATTTGGGAATAAATTACCTGTCAACTCTCCCGATTTCCGACTTAATTTAAATTGTCTCCCACCGTCCTGATCGGGTTTTCGATATGAATCTACGACACTTCGTCGTAATCAATATTGTCGACATTCAACTTCGCCGTGATATCAGTTGATCACATGGACCATTCGCTACTATGAATACATGGTCGTAATTCAGTTCTTCGCATTACATTTGGTCTTCATATACAATAAAGTCGAATGGTCATTTAATCGCAAATTAACTGGTCGAAATGAAATATATACGAACATTTTTAAATGACGTAACAACGAATTTATAATTACATCATGTATATAGGCCTGTTGAAAATGCAAAGTTTCGTGACGGGTTTGCCTTCATGTCAACCCAAAAGCTGATAAGGGCCATGACACCCTGCATGAGGGTTAATGCTCAATGCATCAATTGCATCAATTGTACTTACCCCTCTAGGAGCGAATTGAGCAATCGATTTTATATGCGGGTTGGACACAATTAGGGTGCCATAGGATTTGTACATTTGTCAAAACTTAAGTTTCTTAGAACAGATTAATAAATGAGTGTACTATGCCAAAGAACATATGGAGATTCTTTGCTGAAAATTTCTAAAACGTATCTTAAAAACGGACAGAGATACTCTACTTTGAATATGGGTACATGGAAGCACAAATCCTGATGCGGACGCTATATTCTCCAGACATGATGTTCAAAAGTAGCTGTATTTTCCGATATACTTGATAGGCACTGAGTGGGAAGAACTATTTCATGCTGTGTAACACCCATGAAACACAGAGATTCCTAAAAGGACGCATCCTTTAAAAATAGGAGGTACATTACAATGCCAGCATTATAGTTTTCTCAAAAGTACTTGAAACCTTCAAAGTACTAAGACTTTCATTTTCATTTCAGACATTTCAAGCAGGTAAATCATCATAAAAAGATATAATATGTAAAATGTAATATTTCACAATTAATAAATGAAAGAATTGTAAGATAACAATAATCTTTCATTGAGATCTGAGCCTGTTAAAGATTAATGTCCTAACGTTGCAGACACTACAAATAACTTGTGTTCTCTGCATTCTATATGCCCTGCAGTCTGTTCTCCATTTTAGCCCCAAACAAGAAATCAGAGAAGCAACTCCATTGATTAACCCTTTCCCCCTCAAACCGGCCAAAACCAGGATTGGTCAAATGTAGTCTGCTTCAGTGTTTTTAACTAATTTCAACAGTAATGAAATAACAATTTGACTGAGAATTGTACATGAGACTTATCAAGATCACATGCCCCAGGTCAACAGCTTTCCTTGGCATGGGTTGGGCACTAAGTGCCCAACCCATGCCAAGGAAAGCTGTTGACTCAGTCTTAATTCAAGGGGGAAAGGGTTAACAGGCAACAAGTTTTCCTCTTAAAAAAAGTAATAACCTCAGCCCAAATATAAAATATAACTGAAGCATGCACTGACCTAGACAGAATGTAATGTCCAGCAGTGGATCAAAGGATACGGAAATGAAAGTCATTGCATGTACATGTATGTGACCAAAACAATGCCACAATAATTAATGTATTTTTAATAGATTTGGAATGAGTCTTCAATCACAATTTATTTTTAAAAGATTTGGAATGAGTCTACAATCATGTGCAATATTATATTTGCTAACAGCTTAAATACATAGCTACTAACAAAGCGTTGTGGACACAACAGATTTGAACATCATATGAATACATGTAAGCCTACCTTTGATTCTGGGAACAATAGTGTATATACATGTACCAGGGTATATCAAACAGATAAGAACACAAATGTAAGAATATTTTTTATTGCTTTATTACATTACCTTAGTACAACTTTAAATATAAACAAAATTTGTATGAATATTCAAATGTTTGCAATTCCTCAGAACGGGGTAGTTATTAGTCTCGTTAATCTTTTCCAAATGAAAGACGTTTTGATTATTTTTTGTATGTTTCCATTTGAAATAGACAGCCTTCTTCCCTTTATTTTAGGATGACTTTTCACTATCTGTATGTCCTCTTTTAACTTTTCACTTTCTGTATGTCCTCTTTTATGAATCTAAATTGGGATCTTTCATTCTCAAGGAAAAGGGGATTGACCACACATATGATATCTTCCATGGGTTGTATGGAAACATCCTGCACTTCAGGCCAAATATATAGCCATCCAGTCTTTTGCATTAAGTTTACAGTAACTCCACACTCATCTTCGTCCAGGGCCTGAAAAATTCACAAGTGGAAATGAAAAATTACAATGGTGACCACATATACAATAGCATCATCTAGACACCCCTCAGCACTACCAACACCCAGCTATATGCATGTACATGTGTAATTAGGCTATGTATGTCTGAATGTATATATTTGTGTATGAGTGTACGTATATATATATATATATATATATATATATATATATACATGTATACTTATATATATACATATATATATATAAATATATATATATATATATATATACATGTATACTTATATATATACATATATATATATATATATATATATATATATATATATATATATATATATATATATATATATATATATACCGACCTTACAGGTATGAAATTTCTGGATTCAATAGGAAAGAGGGTATATTTACACCCAGTTTCAAACAGAATTCCCCGTCTCTTGATCACATTTCTTAAAGATGCATATTGTGATTTACTTTGCTAATATAACTTTTTTGGTACATGTGCCCCCCTCCCTTCATATATTAGCGTTATGTTTGCTTGTTTGGTTTTTTTTGTGGGTTTTGTTTTTGTTTTTTGTTTTTGTTTTTTTGTTTTTTATTTTGTTTTGTTTTTTGTTGGTGTTTTTGTTGCTTTTTTTATGTTTTTTGCTTCTCGTTTTTTTTTTTTTTTTTTTTTTTTGCTTTTTTTTTTTTTTCTTTTTTTACTTTGTACCCATTCCTTACCTCATCCAGGAACACACGGACTGGACCAGCTTTCCCTCGCCTAGGCACTGGTAAATGGACTGCTGCAAAATTTCCTGGTGAATCCCTGCTGGATGGAAAATGAAAGTTTAAAACAGGATGATAATAACTGTTTCAGACTGTTTTATCAAGAAAGAGATATGGGAAAAAGGACCACATAATATCTATTGATATCAGCTTTGAGTATGCAAACTAGGCAAAAAAAGTCTGAAACATAATGGGTTGTTGTGCTCTAAATTTTATTCTTTACTCTACAACAGGTATTTCAGCTTTAATAATGATTGTTGTAAATCCGATTTAAAAGCAACTATAAAATACTACTTCTTATTCTTATTCATCCTTATTAAAATGGAACCATTAGAATTTGAGGAACTTCTACATTTAGATTTAACTGGTACATTTATCCTCAATAATCATAAATCCATATGATACTCACCTCACTAGATGCAGTTATTTGCAGACAAAAACTGAACTTTGGAAGGGGATCGAAGCACAACCAACTTGACGCATAAACCATATAATATATATATATGGTTATATATATATATCAAACCGCAAAAAGTACAGTAAGACAAAGTAGAATTAACATTGGAAGCCTGTAGAAATTGCATAAAAGTGAACACAAAAATAACCTTTGAATAATGTTAACAATAGCCAAATGAAATGTGGCCAATAATCAGGGAGCAACAGCATACATAAATCACAGCTGACCCTACTTTAAGATGTCATGATGAAAGGCCATCTGCACTTCAAAATTAACTTTATCGAGGCAACAGTACCGTCTAACTCATATTATGTGTTGTACCCACAGAAAGAAAGACCACCTGCTAAGAAGGTAATAATATTTGGAGCAGCATCTCAAGGCAGGACTGCTACCGTATTCAAAGTATTATTTTAATGAAATAGAAACAAGAAAGTGTTATATACATATATATATATATAATATGTACCACTGATCATTATCATCAGGCACAGTTTGTTGACTGTGTCATCACTGCTTGTGGTTTTGGCTGACTTGCCAACTGATCCTGTGATAAAGTAAAGGAGCCTATCTAATTTGTAAACAGAAGATTTTCGATAACTTCATATTTGGTATACTAACTTGTGAAAGTTAGCGAAATTTCAAATGTTTAAGTTATTTATGCTTCCAGTATTTAGATACCTACAAAATAGTGGACAAATGAAAGGATACTTTTTCTCTTAACTTTAATTGTACAGGTAGGTTCATCAGACGTCATGAGGGAAAGAATCACAAAATCGTCTATCCACTCTTTGTTCAAACAGTTAGCAAAGTCACCTTTGGTGCAGAAGTCAGAATAATATGACAGTGGTCTGGCTCTGAATCTATATGGCTGTTGAATTGACACCACTTGGTGGATTTTCTGTGTGCCCTTTACCGCAAGGAGTTTTTCAGTATCATCTGGACATGGGGCCTTTGCTACATAGATAAAATCCCATTTGGATATATATTCATCACCAATGGATCTGGACCCATGAGCCTGATTTTCATTGCAGTGCTCCATAACTGCTTGGGCATCACCCAGTATGGCCAGTTATGACTGCTCGGTAGCAAGAATTTTTTACAACCAAACCAAAGTCGTCACAAGGACTGTTACCATGTGATTTCTCATTGTAATTTCTGTGAATTTCAACCTAACCCTTTGATATATCTGTGAATGAGAATTTGCATTTATACTGCGCAGCACAACCGTCTGTCCATTCTACAATTCTCTGTATATCTGTTGATGTTGGCTGCTTGCACAAAAGTTCAAATGATGCATCCTAAAATGCTTTAGTCAGGTGAGTGTCATGTTGTAGATCAGGCGACATTCCAATGATAGCATGCTTTACCAATCGTTTGTCCTGGTAATAGTATCCCATCATAGGGTGGACAGTAACCTGTCACTGGTCAAAATATCCACTTTGTACCTCATCTTTCAAGGTGCAACAATAATTCTCACTGAACTCCATTAGTAGTACAACCTGGTTTGTTGTCTTGCAATCTTCAATACACTTTGACAACTGGCTGTGCTACCATTCTGCACAGAAAGAATGGTGCGGACATGTATCTAGATCTTTAGATAAGCACACTCTGAATTCCATAAGAGTTGCCTTCTTCTCTATGCAGGAAATACATCTCTTAGTGCCCCCTTCCTTCTCAGCCTGTATGTTAATATATTCCCAGTGGCACCAGGTAATTTCCTGGACATGAAGGCTATTCAGCTCTGCCAGGAAGACATCTAGCTTAGGAAAAGTGTCACATGATCTTTCGAGGCATGCTTTTAGTGGACAACATAGTTACAGACTACGGCATCTCGCAAAACATTTTACTGAACTTTTCAGTCAAGCGGCTTACTTGCAGGAACATTCTGAGATACGAATTGCTTCAGGCTTTAAATTTTGAATGCAAGATTACTGCACACTGTACAAAGACATGTTCTGCGACTTGTTTTAGACACATTTGTAACATTCACAGGCTTTACTTTCTTGAAGCTAGTGATTCCAATTTTGACATTTACATGCATTTCTTTGAATTTTCGGAAAGATTCATCCACGGGCATGACCATCACATGTTTCTCTAGAATCCGTAAAGTTCCATCAGGTCTTTCATTTTTATGACTTCAGTTTTTTCTGGTACTTGATGGGAGATTTCTGGAGACAGACAGAAATCTCTGACACATCATTTCGTGTCCTCGTCTATTCTATCTTTCCGACGATTTTGCCATCTAGAATGCCACCAACCTTTACCATCTTTAGCTACTGGGAAGGGTACTCTCAGTCTTATGTTGAAGTACTTGCACATATATCCACAAATGCGACTCCTTCTTGACAGTGGGGCATTTGTAACTGTCGATTTTAATGTTTTGTAAGCTTGAAGCTGATCGGCAGCAAAGCCACCCTTTTTGTTTACTTGATGTTATCTTTCATATAGATTTTTCATAACGGCTGTCCCAAGTTGCAATCTGCATCTGGACTTCGGTGTGAAAAGAATCCCTCTAGATTCTAAAATTTGGGAGGTTCTTGGTGACTCACTCAGCCTCTTTATTACTGCAGCCCTTTTCTGGGGGGGGGGCACTGCTCTTTGTATTTTCTTTATTGCTCTTTGCTCAGACCAGTATGAGCTGAACCCATGGCCATCTCATTCATTTTGATCATCTGTTTTATTTTCTTTCAGTTTCAATCTGAGCCTCCACCTCTGTGTAGTAAGAACTGCCTTCTGTCGTTTCATTTTCTTCATCATTTCTTTCTCTTTTGACTGCGTGTTGAACTGATTCTGTTTATAATGCCTTTTTTCTGCCTTTTTGCGTCCTAGTTAGTTTAAGATGACCTCTTTCTTTTTTTGTTCATTTCTCTATATCTCCTCACGTCTTCCCTTTTCTTTTTACGCATCTCTTTTAAGTCTTTCTTGCTATTCATGCAAATGCCCAGCGTGCTTCTCGTGCCTTCCTTTTCCTTTCTCTGTCTTTCTTCCTTGCCTCCAGCAGTCGCTGAGGATTAGGTTTCAGTTTCTTTCTGAACTTTATTCTATGTTCTGTTAATGTTAAGGGTTCCCTAGATATGCCATCCATCATGCTGAAATATGTGCTTTTTCAATTAATGATACATCTTTTCCTTTCAGCCAGATGATTAAGCTCTCTTCCATAAATGTCCAGCTGCAAACATGCACATCTGAACTTCACAGCTGCCAAATGATACATTTTGAGAGTGACAACGAATTTAATCAAAACTGGGCGAAAATTTGAAATGATACATTGTTTCCTAGACCTGTCAGGTCAATATTGATACAAATTATAAATTTTAATAATTCTCAACTCTTTCAGTGCCAATCACGTCTTAAGGCGATCTACTCAAGTCAAACTAGTCTGAATTATCATTAGGATCTCAGATTCGTATTCCTCGTAGAAATGCATTTGTTCAAGTACCAGGATGCCTCTAGTTCCGGAGAGAAAAGCTGTAGACTCAGTCCAAAATTTGTCATTTAAAGAGTTAAAGGGAAACTCACATGTGTTCCTTAAAGGGAGACTACAGAGGCCTACCTATGTATACTTTTATGAATGACGATCAATATAAAGGCTTCACAATTGATGGATAAGTTTTTGAATATAGTATTTGCATGATCATACTTAGATATTCATTTACCAATGTATTGAAACAGATATAATCAATGATCTGTTAAAAGTTTAAACTTTATTGACTTTAAAACAATTTATTTTGATTGCTCAATCATACCGTGGAGAAAAAATAGTGAGCACCTTACAATGAATACTACATGAGGAGTGTTCACTTTGTTTTCTCTGCAGTGTATTTTGGGATTTTGATATTGCATTAATAAAGTTGAATATATTATTGGTAAATAAACTTGGAGTATTCAGTTATTTCTTGCTTCATATGAGAAAAGGTAAAGATGACATTACTTACATTGAAATGGACAGAAAATTAATCTGAATTGGGAATAATACTGTGAACATTAGATGAACAATTTTGCGTTGCGGACACTACATTTAGAGCTTGAGGGGAGTGCCGATATTTTAGAAAACAACTAGACAGAACGTATTTGCAACTGAAAGTTTCTTACTAAAGATTTCTTTCTCACATCGGGTAGAATTCGTTTAAATGCTACGTTTACATGTTGTATTGAACCGTTGCAGACGCCACATATTTTTTCCGCCAAAAGGACTGTTCAGAATATCGCCTCTTCTTCAAAATATCTTTGATCAACTATAAAAAAGTACTTTTTCAGTCCATCCATATTCACCGAAATCATCGATTTCAGTATAACACAATATTGCACTAAGTCGCCCAACACGAATGTCACAGAACTCACGTTTGAGGAACGCCTTAGTCTGGTCACAGGGGCCCACTGACTTTGTGTGACTGATAATCATGAGATTAATTCGCTTGAAGGAGCTGCAATTTACAAACAGATTCCTGTCTATTTTATATTTGGCTAGTAGAGCATTAAGTGATTTGCCAGTAACTGAACATCTTCCAGTCGGGCACACAAATTTACAACTTCATTTTGGCTATTAAGTATACTATGTACGAATTTAAAGAATCGCTTCTGCAATTGGATTTCAATAGACAGTCACTTGAAATTAACGGCAGTGAATTGCAGTGTTTCCTGGCAGGCAGTCGCCAAATGAGACGTATAGCTCTCCTCCATGCTACAAAAATTTTGTCTATTTCCCTGCTAGAAAAATTGCACAACTGAGACCCATAAAATGACATACAATATGATTTGAAAAGATTGTATCTGGTGGAAGCAAATATGTTAACAAATGAGCCATGAGTAAGTTTACCTCAGAATAAAATTTGCTGATGCATCGATCAACATTACTTCTAGTGGAATTTGAACCAATCAGATGACCAAGACGAATGAATTCCTGAACATTCTCAATGAGTTCACCGCCCAAAAATAATGAGTCACGTGGTTCAGTTGAGGAATATGACATCCATTCGCTTTTGTTGGAGTTAAATACCACATGAAACTCTTTAGCAAAATTAGCACAGATGGCCAATAACTTATGAAGGGCACACATAGCAGGGGATAATAAGACCAGATCATGAGCAAAATCTAAGGCACCAAGAAAGGTATAACCAATGTGGCAGCCGAGTGCTGATTTTTCTAGTCATACTAATAACTGATTAATATATACACTGAACAATATAGGAGATAACACACCTCCTTGTTTGACCCCATTAGTGCATGAAAAAACATCTGATGCTACATTACGCCATACAACACGTACATTTTGTGTAGTATACATATTAAGCAATAGTCAAACATATATGGGAAGTATTTTCGTTGCAACAGTAACGTAAACAATTTAACATAATGCATTCGGTCAAACGCCTTAGTGGGATCGAGAAAAACCAAATTAATGTTGGTATTATGAGAGGTGTATTGCATTATGTTAAATTGTTTACGTTACTGTTGCAACGAAAATACCTCCCATATATGTTTGACTAGAGGTCAGCGTGTTGGACTTTACATTTGGCTAGGCGAGTGTGCCGAAGATAGTGGGTTCGAATCCCATACAGGTCGACATAAATTTATCGTATTTTTCAATTAATTGACACATTCAAGCAATATATAAGTGCACTGAGTTGGTAGAATTTATTCTATTTATGAACATATAACAGTCTTCATCTATTTATTGCACCCTAATTGTGTCCAACCCGATCACGGCTTTATTCCACAATTTAACAGTTGATAACAAATGTGCCAAATAACCCAGGTAAGCCCCATTATTACTACAGACACCACCACAAGACTACTATTCAGCAAAATTAAATGCGGCGAAATTCTATTTCTCTAAATTAAACATGTGTCGATTTGTTTTGTCGACCATGTTGATATCTACCAAATGTCCCAGGAGCGATTTAGATTTTCGACCAACCCAATTTATGACTGCCATGTTTTCGACCATGTTGATTACCACAAAATGTCGGCTAACCTTTTGATATGGATTGTGCTATTTTCACGTTAAAATGGGGAGAGAAGGCTGTTCTAAAGTTACGGTGACAGCTCCCCACTCTTTCCACATCAAAAACATTGAGTCGAAGTCGCCACAAATTTGTGGCATTTCAAACAGGAGACCATGTGCCTCAAACACAGATTTTCGCGAACTTTATTGCACAGGAAAAGTAGCGCAATGGGTGATAATAAATAGACTTGCATGTCAAGCACATCGTGATTTAGAGAGTACATCAGGACTCCAAATACAACAACAGTGACCCAGTTTGTGCTGTCCATGAATAGAATCCCGGATTTCTGGAACTAATTATTCCCAAAATTATGTCTTACAGACCAAAAAGCGTACCCACAAGCATAGGCGAGTAGAGCTCCAACAATTTTTCATTAATTAACTTTGTGAAAATGTCAATTCAGTGAAAATATTGGCTCGTGTCAAACTCGTGTCATGTGTATTTCACAAATTTTTTAGGTACAGTGATTAAACTTGATAGGAATTTTAATTAACATGTGAAGGTGTGGCTTAATACACCAATTTCATGCTACCCTTTCCAATGCTGATGGGCACAATGACAGGCGGGGCATCTGTGCCCTTCGGACACATGTCTTTTCTACTTGTGAATATTCTTACAATTTAGTGATTCAATATGATTCTATTCTATTATAACAGATACAGAGTTGTACCATGGGTCATGGTGGGGAAGGTAATTACCTCTCTGGTGGATAAATAGGGTTTGAAAATAGAAATGTCTCCTAGATGGAGGCTTTATGTGAAAAGTATGTCCTGGGGATGGGGTGCTTCCAAAAAGGTGCCTTCTACCCCCTCCATAGGATATTTTTTGGAACAGCCCTTACTATATGACAGAGTATACCGGGCTTAACCAGTCAGGCACAGATCAGAGTGCATTTAGCAGTTCAACTGAATCGAGTAATCGATACAACTGAGGTCAAAATACAACAATCGGATTTCTTTTCAAGCAGAAACTCCCATGGTACCTTTTGTCCAAATTAGAAGTGTTTATGTACGCTCATCAGATAACAGTCTAATTCCTTTCACTTGTAAACAGTGTGTACATTTCCTTGATTGAATACTCATAATTTTAAACATGTATAATGGTCACAAGGCTTCCAAAATTGTTAATGTTATATTGATGTAGTGACACAATTATTCATAGGGTAAATCAAGAGCATACTGGACAAAAGGCGATTCCTTGATACTGTTACCTTGGGCGTCCTCTCCTCAGTCATTCCACAAATACATATTCAATTTGACTCAAAAAACATGGTACAAGCTACTGTTCAAACCGAAACCTACACTTCTGGAAAATAAACATCCAGATTGGAACATGAAAAGTCAGTGCACGGCCATGGTGTTTCGTTTTGTGGATGAAGTTCCTATCTGGATACCGGTTCCCTGCTCAAAGAATTTTCCATTTTCATCTTTTGGTTGTGAAATACCAGTAAAAGCAGACACCTCTGGTCATTCATGGGCAAAATGGCACTTCCAGACACTCACGGAATTGATTTGCCGTAGGCAGTGGCTTCATGTTCATGATGTGTGCCTTTTACCTCATGTGATGAAAAGCAAAATTGAGTACAAAGACATCCAAACACATTGTTTTAATCTTGGTGGTGGTATATATAAAGTATCAGCACCGTACTTAACTGTTATGAATAAATGGACTCTGTATGTCTACAATATGGCAAGGCTACAAATGGACAATGAAATTGAAAAGTTTGCCTATGAATTGAAACCTGAACAATATTTTTCAATCATCTGGGCCATGAAAGTTTGGAAATTCATAAATGGAAGATTTTATATGGTTATAGGTACAAAGGAGAATCATTCTAAGTTATGGATGAATCCTACAGAAATGGATTATGATAAAAATGAACATTATTTACAACGTTTTTCTCATATTAGGTATTTCCACAGTATCTTAAAGGGTTATGCTACCATACTTGACCTACATCTACATATTTTGAATGCATCAGCAAGGCATCGGTATCATGATTGGAACACTTCCATTTGCCAAAGTCAGCCGTATATCTTAGAACGTAAGTGTAGAGGGCCTCAGTATCAGTGTAAAGAAGGCACTTGTATCGCAGAGCATTATAAATGCGATGGCGTGGATGACTGCACAGGAGGGACTGATGAACATCAATGCTCCCATATGTGTTTAATGAAAGAAAATACAATTATTACTTCTGATTTTTGTGCTAATGAATGCATGCTACCAACATGTTCATGTGGGCATACCTACTTCCATTGCCTAAGCAAAGGGTGTATACCTTTTTCTAGAGTTTGCGACGGAATTCCTGACTGCATAGATGGAACTGACGAAAAAGACTGCTCCGGCGTGAGAGCATTTTCAGTTTACCACTTTCCTTCAGACAGCTACAAGTATGACGAAAATGACTGTAGTAATCCTAACTGGCTGTCTTGTCAAGAGGGAAGTAAGCACCATTGCTACCCTAGAGCATATGCATGCTTTTACGAAAGATACGGACAAGATGACAATGCTGCCATGCATTGTCCCAATGGAGGCCATCTAAAAAATTGCAGGCAACACGCATGTTCTTCCATGTTCAAATGCCCTGAATCTTATTGCATATCCGTGCAAATGATATGCAACAAGCAGTGGGATTGTCCTGGGGGCGTAGAGGAAAGTGGTTGCAAACATCATAGCTTCCCCTATTTCTTCAAATGCAGAAGTGAAATAACATATTTACATCAAGCTGATGTATGTGATGGAAGAGTTCAGTGCATGGTGTCTTTTGATGATGAATACTTGTGTCAAAAAACAAACTGTGAGCAATTCTGCTTGTGTGATGGATATAGCATGTTGTGTTTGAATGCTAATTTGACAAGGTTCCCTGTACTAACCCCGTGGCAAAGGGCCGTCATAATCCAGGGAAATATGATAGATGTTGTACGGCAAAACGATTATCATCTTCATGCAATTTACTTATTAGATATTAAGAGTAATTGCATAAAATACATCACACCCTACGCACTTTTGCATTTTACAACCTTAAAATATATGGATCTATCAGATAATTGTATATCTACACTGAAAAGAAACACTTTCTTAGGACTGTTATCGTTGAAAAATCTCATTTTGGAGAGGAATCCTTTACGCATAATCACAATCAGCAATTTATTGGGATTAAATAATCTCATAACGTTTTCTTTACGTGCCTCGTCTTTGCAAACACCAAAACCAGGCACATTTGGTAATGTTAAAAGGCTACAAATGTTGGATTTATCACACAATAATATTCATTACATCAACGACAAAACCTTTTTTGGACTTGACAGGGTTCGGTTTATAAACTTAACGGGAAATAGGATTCACAAGTCACTTTTCAATACACTACAAAATTTCAAGATTTTACAAGAGTTCCACAGCAACTACTTTCAGTTCTGTTGCTTTCTACAGCACGTGAACATATGCTCTCCGGACCCCTTTGCATACTTTGGTTGCAGTCGCCTGTTACCCAGTGTTTTCCAGAGATTAGCATTGTGTTCATTCACGATATTTATATTATGTGCTAGTCTTGTGGCGGCAGTGTCATATGTGAAAAGGGGATTCAGCACAATTGAAGACCTCATCAAAGCTGTGATCGCATTACAAATATTTCTTGATGGTATACATTTTGTTGCTCTATTAGGAGCCGATGTTAAATATGTTAGTAATTACGTAGCCTTTGACAGAATATGGCGTTCTAGCCAAATCTGTTCCGTTTGCAAGTTTGTTTCATTTTGTTCATCCTGTTGCAGACATTTCAACATATGTGTTCTGTCTTGGGAGCGACTCAGGAATACTGTGTTCATTTTTGGATATAAAGCTTCGAAGCTATCACATAAAGTGTCTGCTCTGTTCTTGGCATATACACTAATAATTTCATTTTCTGGTCTCTCAATAATATTTTGGAGCGACAAAGAAGTCCACCCTTACATATTGTACAACTCTCTTTGTTTATCATCTACTAGGTTTTCACAGACTAACTTTTGGTCGCCATATTTTTTCTTTTTTTGTGAAGTTATTGTACAGCTGGGTTTTCTTGGAGTACATGGGATCATCTTTATAACCGTCACCTCCTCACGAAGAAAAAGTGGCCGCAGAGATACCAAAGATACCTTAGTGAAAAATATCACGCTTATTGTTGTATCTTGCACTGCTGTAATATTGCTGTCTTTGAGTGAGCTAGCATTTCAGGTAACAAAATATAAAAATTATGATCACTTTCGCTGGCTGTTAGTCTCATCTGTATCGATTTGTATTATGAGCGAAATTCCAATTTTGTCTCTAAATAGATTACAGTTTACGTTTTGCAGGAGAAAGTTGTGAACTTATGTCGCTTTAAATTTAAAATATTCCAAATGTGCCCATGATTTAATAATTGTATGATCAGGAGAAAGGTGTATCTTAACAATACAAATGCTCAGCCAAAGATTTTGTCAGCCATGCGTCAACCAATTTGTAAAATTAAGTGAACATTTTAAAATAGTATGCTCTGGTCATAGTAAATCAGCAATATTATAACCTACAATATATAGGGATACAGAAAGCAAAATTTTCACAATAGAGCAATGCTCCAAAGATCAAAATAGTCTATCCCTTTACAGCTGTATACAACGGTGGAGATGGCTATTCACTAGTCCAGTACTGAACGTTTTGGGAAAGAAGACAAATGGGTATCATGACAATTCAGGGGTTTACTTGCATCCGTATTTTATGTTTTTGTACTTTTGTGTATGTATGTATATGTATGTATATGTATATATATATATATATATATATATATATATACATATATATATATACATTGTTTTGCAACAACCATTTTGGTTGCGTTTTCAAAACAGTATCTTGCACCTCTTATTTTGCTTGTTGTCTTTAGTAGTAATAGTAGTAGTAGTAGTAGTAGTAGTAGTAGTAGTAGTAGTAGTAGTAGTAGTAGTAGTAGTAGTAGTAGTAGTATCTGCTGGAATAGTCATAGTGAAATTATTGTATTCAATCAAAATCTGTTTTCCGAATTGATAATTTCAAGAAAGCAGAAATGCAAAAATATCTATTGAGCAACCTTGTTTTGCCTTCTTCCAATTTACATTTTCTGCAAATTTCAGCATGGCCACAGAAAAAAAAACGATTTGCAGAAGTAATCCAGAATGTCAACAGCACACAAAGTCATATAAGGAGTAAATAAATAAATTCCGGCTGTTGAGATAAATATGTTTTATTGTGCTAGTGCTCAAAGGGTACCAACAAGACCCTGTACAATTGTGAGACAATTGACAGACCTGTGTCAGAGATGATTCTTTAAGGCTTGGCAAAATTAATTTCTCACACTTCCTCTGGCAGATGTACCTATTAATTTTACCCTTCTCTTCGTCACATTTCATTCCTATACTCACCCTACAGCCAAAATTGGATAGCATGTATATGTGGTTTGACACTCACAAGTTTCCTTCGGATATAGTGTTCCTGCATCTATAGGGTCACTTGCTCCCCTGTACTTTCAAAGAATGTAACTTTATAACATGCCTGATTTAAGATTCTGTAAGTACCCACTTTTCAGATTTTATATTGGCAATTTCAGTTTTCAAAATCTCACCTCAATTCTGATCACATATTTCTACTTCATCATTGTGTCCTCTGGATGGATGGAGATCGATTGATACCTGCTTTTGTGATTCCCTTTCCCTTTCAGTTTGAAAAAATGTCACTAGATCTTTGCTTAACATTTACTACCTGATCAATTTCTCCTTCTTTTTGTAATGATGGTTCTGAAAGTTGGCTATCTGTTTCTATGTTTACAGTTAAAGTACCTCCTGTGATATTTTGTTCATATTTTACAGCAACATTTTATGTTCTAACTGTGCTAATCTGTTCTGTTAAAAAGAAATATTAGTGTCATTTGTACACTAATCAGCTTCATATATCATGCCCAAATTTCTTTTACAGTTCGTAACAAGTCTTTTGGCTGGCAACCACGAAATTTATGATCTATTTCATCTAGAGATTGCTTTGAATGTTCAATTGTCTCCTTAACTATGCAGCTCCGTGCACTACACACACCTCTTCACAGTTCAGCAAAATAGGAATTCTAAAGGTAGCAAAGGTAAAGATAAATTCAACCGACTGGTACTTCTTTCCACTCCAGCAACCATTTTATGACTGTATTAAAACTCTATGATATATTATTTGTGATTTCAGTCTTACGGTAAGGATAAAAAATGTTTAGTTTCCCCAAGACACGCTTTACTGCATATTTTGAAACTTTGATTTACATGCTTATTGAAATACTCTTCAGCACTTTCTGGCCATTTTCCTGTGAGATCTGAACACATTTCTTCCTATTTGTCTTCATCTTCACAAAGTAGTATCTTTACAAGATCAAAATCATACATTTTACTAATTTCTTCACTTGTGGTCCCCTGTTTTCACAGCCAGAACTTGACGTCCCTTCTCATATGGTTCCAAAAATGAACAGCAGCTCCACTTGAAAAGATGGACTCAATAAGCTTTGTTATTCCTGCTTCCCTTTCGGTTATAAATACCACATTTCTCCCCTTATATTTGGAATGAACTTGTCTGCTACCCTAAAGAAGGTTTGATGTGTTTTTTGCAACTTTCTTTCATGAACCAAAAAGGCAATGGGAATAACAGGGTCTCTTTCAAATATACTGTGGCGAATCACAAGTGGGGAAACATAGAAATACTCTAACTGGAATGTAGTGTCATTTACAAAAATGACTGGAGAATATTGTTTCACTGCCAATAACTTGTTCACTTTTTCAAAGACCTGTTTTGTTTCTTAAACTGCTGAAAGGTCCGGAAAGATTTCTATTTTCCAGGTAAAATCTTCAATTTGGTAAGCCAATTGAAGGAAATTATATAACTCATCATGACTGAGTCTTTGTTTTTTGTTTTCTTTTCTCTTTAAATTGTGTTCTAAATTTCTAGGGTTTTTTAAATGGCTGGAATATTTCCCCTTCGATCTGAAGTTATCATCTGTCTGTACTTTTCACCTGTTGGTTTTGTTTTTATGATTTCTCTTGCTTTTCCAATGACTAATGAACATGTTCTACGAAATTCACATTTGTTTGATTTAGAATTTCCATGTGGTAATGGTTCTTGATTTCCAACATACTGAATAATAACTAGTTTTGCCTGTTGTTGTTTACATTACCATGCCTGGCTTTTAAATCCTACATCTCCCTTTGGGTTTGCTGGTGTAACAGGTTTGTGGTAAATTGTTATCACAGGTTTCTCTTATTTTTTTTTTTTTTTACTCAGTCTTACCATTATTTCTCCATCTGTACCCATCAGCCCGCCAATCCATTACCCATGCTCTATTTCTACTGGAAAAAACATAAACTTCCTCTCCCTTCCATCTGTATGGTGATGTTTCTGAAATCAAACTGGTACCAGGATTTTCCGAAATTTTTCTTACTTCTGCAATGCTCAGTGGGGTCTCTTTTACTTTATACACCTTCGCATTAGCTGGACCATCCCCAATTTGCTGTTGCGCAATGTCCAATGTCTTACAAATTTTTTCAGCCTCTACCTGATCATTAACCAACCTTAGTTTGGTGACTCTATGACGATGTTGGTCTGCTTCTTCTGAACTTCTCTCTTCTCCTGTCTTGTCACTAAAACTCACAAACTGCACCAAAGTATACAGAGCTGAACGAGCAATCTGTAACAGCAATTTCCCTGGTGTATTTTCTGCAATACAAACACAATTTGTCTGACTTTCTTCCACTAAGTCTCACATGAATCTGTTACTATATGCTCAGATTCTAATGACAAAGGGCCCACCTCAGGAATATCTTCCACAGTGACATGCAACCTTGGAACATTGTTGCATGATCATCTCTTTCAAATTCAAAGCCCTTTGCTTATTTGTTACCACTACTTCTGATCTGGCAAAAAGACTCACATAAACAATCTGTCGACAGAATCATGTGACACGTTTCTACTACAAAGTGTTTTGCTTGAGATACCTCATCTTTAACAACAATCTCTCATATGGACGAAGACTCACAAACAATCTCTGCTGATTGAGGCACTATCAGACCTGTTTCTGCTGCAAGCTCCATAACCTCTGAAACCACAATCTCCACTCCTAATGTGGTACATCTTACCACAGGAGTATCTGCCATAGTGTCTGAAATTGAGGGGACCTTGCAGATAAACTCTATTGACTGAAAGCACACTGTTCTAAGAGTCTCTGCTTCAGAAGACGTAACAACAGTTTCAAATTCCGAAAAACATAATGCATCTCTGGTTACTTCATCTTTGGTAATATCCCTAAGCTAATTCATCTCCTGGTCTATTTCTGTCACATCATGCTGACTCACTTCATGCAGTGGGTTTCCTAGAACACCAAGACTCATCTCATGGTCAGATTCTGCAATAACACCCTTACTCACCTCCTGGTCTTACATTGATACAACACCTTTTGCTTTTGTACCCGAACCACAAGTCACTTTCTGTTTGACACTCAGTCTGACACTTTTAACCCTAGCATGTGCCACTGTGGAACACAATTTTATGCAAGTCTATGAATCAGCTGGAGTGAACTTAACTCAATGCAAAGGCAACAATTTTCCTTTTCTAGTGAAAGATTAATTTCACACAGTTGTTCCACATTAATTAAATTCTCTAATAAAAGCATCTGTGAGAACTTGCAAAATTTTGGTATATTGTTTTACCATTACAGTTATGGTAAATTTAAATGTAAATCAGCTGGCCAAGTGAAAATTTGAAATATGTAAAAAGAGCATGAAGTATCATGCTTAATTTTGGGGAACATTTCAAGTTGAATTACCTTGCGAATTTAAATTTGAAATATGTCAATCAAGCAAGAATTATCACACTTTTTAATTTGAAAATCTGAAACTTTTAAATTTAAGATTATCCTGTTTTGTATTTTAAGGTGAATACACAAAAATACTCAGAGGCAATTGACTATAAGTATATCACAATTGAACATGTCAAAATTGTACGAATTGCCACTTAGTTTTGATTCTTCACAATAATGCATAATTATAACTAACCTTGACACAACATTTCTTTGCCATGGAAAAGCAGCCCACGCTAGGCCTATGGTGCTGAGTAATTACAAGTTGATAAAGTAACAATGTGTTTTATTTTATTCATTTATTTATTTATTTATTTATTTATTTATTTATTTATTTATTTATTTATTTATTTATTTATTTATTTTGACATAGTTTCTACTTAATGGTAATTTCAATTAGCCATGCAAATTTTGTTTTGTAAACATGAACTTCAAAAGAACAAGCTCAATGCCTGGTTTTGTGTGCAAAACCCTGGGTTTCATGAACAAAACTGTGGGTTTTGGGACAAAACCCTGAGTTTTGAGCACAGAACCAACAGTTTAAGATCAAACCTCTGAGTTTTGATCACAAAAGCCTCGGTTCTGCCAGAAAACCTTGGTCTTTGTAACACTGTGAAATAAAAAACCAATGCTGTCCACAAAACCCATGGTTTTCTAAATTTGAAATAACAGAACAAAACCCTGAGTTTTGTGAGATTGCAAACTCTGGATTTTGTGACGTTACAAATCCCTGGGTTTTGAAAAAGGACAACACCCATGGTTTTGTAACCAACCAAACATGGCAGCTAAATACTTGGTAGGCAACTTAAAAATAGCTCTAAACTAAAAGTGGTTCAATTTGTGTGATCATTAACATTATTATTGGTTACCACGCACATAGTCTGAAATTAAGTTCTATATGACATGATGAGGATATAATTATTTACTTTTAGTTGTGTTGTGTTCATATACCAACCAGTGTTTTGTTGTGCTCCCAAATCAACCTAGTCGTGTATGGTGTGCCAAGTGTAACATCAATTTTGTGGTTATTTTAATTCATTTTGTGGACGACATCCCTAAACTCGACCAATTTCGTCCACAAAATAGTTCAGTATATCAATTTTGTCCACAGAATCCATAAGTTTATTAATTACGCACACAAAATCCTTAAATTTATCAAATACGTCGTCTACGAAACTAAGGATATTTATCAATTACGTCCACAAAATCAAGTAAAGCTAGCAATTTTGTCCACAGAATAATGTAAGCCTACCATTTTTGCTCATGCAATCCTGGAATACTGCCCATTTTGTCCACAAAATTGAATAAACCTAGAATTCTGCAGAAAATTCAGATCGATTCTTTCAATAAAATTGTCAATCAGTTCATTAGCTTTGTCCACAAAATTCTTATCAACAATTCACAGAATTGGACAAATTTTCACAAAAATTGTAACCCATCCCATCTGTGAACCAAATTGGGAAAGAAAATCACGAAATCCAATCAGTTTCACAGAATTCATTAAAGCCTGTTGTTTCATTTCTGTGCTCATAGTTTTGAATATCGCCCATAAAATGGAATAAGGTTTTCACTTTTGTGTGTAAGTTATTTATTATAATTTCCTCCACGAAATCGAGTCATCTTTCAATTGTGTCGAAATTATTATCACGAAATTCAAATAACCTTATCAATGTTTACAGAACCGGTGTTCAATTCACCAAGTCTTATTAGATTTATCAAGTTTCATGCAGAAAATCAGAAGATATAACAGACAGAATTACAGTTAATGGATTGTGTGCACAGAATCGCAAATGAAATTAAGAAATCGTATAAAGCCACAGAATTGTTGTCGTGGTCTTTTCGTTAGTTCCTATAATGTCTTGTAGAGGGCGTCGTTTCCCACGTCATGCAATAAGTCAAACGGCCAAATTTTAAACAGAAGCATGCACGAGATTTGTTAGTTTCTGATAACGTCGTCAAGAGTCTCTGATGATACGATTCTAAGCTGTTACACTTGGATGCTAGGGTTTAAAACGTCACATTTTACCAATTTCGTGGACAAAATCGATCAAGTTTTTCAATTCTGTGTTTTTTAATTTTGTGGACAAAACTGAGGCAGTTTTTGTGATAACGTGTACGAAATTCAGAAACTTAACGATTCTTTTTACAGATCTCTTGAATCTTTAGATATCCCTAAACAAAACTGTTCTACTATTGCAGCTGTGTGCATTGAATGGACCCGCCGTGGCCAAGTGGTTACGGTCCTCGCTTTGCCTTTGGGTGCGAGCGGTACGGGGTTCACCTCCCGGCCGATCTGAAGGGATTCTTCCCTGGCTCTTCATATGCAGTGACACTTAACTGTTCAAAGGCTTAGTGGGACATGTTTGGGTTACCTGTGCCTGATTATGTCAGCAGCGATGACGGAGGCTGCAAGTCCTATTAGTGGCCGCTATAAGAAGTGCACTCACGACAGGTCCCCGCACACACGTGTGAATGGCTCATTGAGCGATGACGGAGGCTGCAAGTCCTATTAGTGGCCGCTATAAGAAGTGCACTCACGACAGGTCCCCGCACACACGTGTGAATGGCTGATTGAGTGGCGCGTGCGAGAGGGCCCAGGGGAAGATAACCGTCAGCTTACCTCTATAAATAAGCCTTTACCTACCTACCTACCTACCTACCTACCTGCCAAAGCTGTGGATTTTATGAAATGTTCGTCCAATTTCGTGCACACAATTGAGAAACACACGGATTACATGACAATTTTCCCTATTTGGGCACAACATCTTATCAAAAAATGGATTGTGTGAACAAAATTGGAAAGCTTTTAAGATTTTGTAGACTAAACTAAACACCTTACCCAATTCTGTGGAAGAAATTGGTCAATTTAAGGATTATCCGGACAGAATAAATAAGGTTAACAATGTTGTGGACGAAATCGATACAGCTAACAATTCTGAGGATCCCAATTTTCAATTTCGTGGACGAAATGGACAAAAGCTTACACTTTTGTGCACGAAATTCATAATGCTATTCGATTTTGTGCACAAAATTGACATTTAAATTATTAAAATTCCGACCACAGAATTCAACAAGCTTTTCGGATGCTGTGAAATAGGTCTACCTTCAGTTTTTATGATTTTTTTTCGCATAGTTTCATCCACAAAATCGTAAGTGTGGTTTAATTTCGTGGCAGGACTTCAACTTTGTAATTTGCTGTTACAATTTTGTGATTCCGTTCACGAAAACGATAAGCATTAAAATTTCGAGCACGAAGTCAATGATGTTAGGTCTACATTTGGCACCCCATAGGGTACAGTGAAGGAAGCCCAGAGCATTCAACAGTTCTTGAAAAGATACTAGGCAATCTTTCGTGATTTGCAGTGTCCGTCAACAAAATAAATATAATTCACAACTCAGTACTAGGAAATGGTAGTTTTTATGGGGGAAAATTGTTCCCATTATTTACCGGAGTGGGAAACGCAAAATTTTGTCGCCCCAAAACAGCGGGTTCACAGAATTTCACTACCTTCATAGTATAGGGGGGTCATAAAATGATGACTGTACGGGGGTCACAAAAATCTAAAATGGTAAAAAGAATAGAACCACGGTATGCGCAATTCTATGATTTTGACTCTTATTAACAGCTGGCAGACCCCTTCAGAGAGGACTGACAATTCACTGTTTAGCATGGAACATATTTGCTACCAGGTTGTGACAATAGAGGAACCAAAATTAATGTAGAAGTTGTAAGGACCATGGAGCGTGTTTCAACAATCATGCACGGGCCAAGGACCGGAGAATGCAGAGAATGACCACATATGGTCATTAGCTTGATGCTTGCAAATCCCGCAGTGTAATCAAAGGAATTTATAAATATCTATATTGTTATGTCTCCCTGTGCAACGGGGGACATTCTTCTTCTTCTTCTTCTTCTTCTTCTTCTTCTTCTTCTTCTTCCTCCTCTTCCTCTTCCACTTCCTCTTCTTCTTCTTCTTCTTCTTCTTCTTCTTCTTCTTCTTCTTCTTCTTCTTCTTCTTCCAGCCCCTCCTCCTCCTCCTCCTTCATCTTCTTCAACACATTGCAAACGCAATAACTCAAAAAAAATTTGATTTGGGAATTTGAAATTTTATATGAATATGTTCTGATAAAAGCCTTGCTTGGGATTGCAAATTAGTGACATTGACCTATTTTTCAAGGTCACGTGGGCATTTCATCTAAAATCGACGCGAGCGCGCAACTCCGCAATGTTTCAACTTAGGAGGCTGGGATTTTGGATGATCATGTGCCATAATACAGACTAGGTAAGGATTGTGGATGGGCGTCCTTGACCTATTTTCAAGGTCACATATCCATTTTTTAAAGTCATTGCAGAGGCACTTGAGAAGGATTTGACTTAGTAGGTTGAAATTTTGTGTGATTATTTTTCTGTAAAAGACTTTCAAAAGACCTTGCTTGTGATTGCGGATGTTTGGCCTTGACCTATTGTTCCAGGTCACAACTACTTCCTTGAAGTTGGGGAAGCGATAAGCTAAGAAAGACTTAAGGTACGTGGCAGCTTCAAATTGTGTGATTACGTATCTGTATACGAGCTAGTTTGAGATTATATTAGATTATGGATGGATGACTTTGGTCTATTTTTTAAGGTCACATAAACATTTCCTTCCAATAATTAGCAGATGCTATAACTACAGAAAGAAAATTTATTTATTTATTTATTTATTTATTTATTTATTTATTTATTTATTTATTTATTTATTTATCTGGCAATGATATGGTAGCCGAATCCGCATTCTTCCATGAAACCACATGAAAAATACACTTTATTTGCTATTGGGCATATGATATTACCCAATGACCTTTGCACGGAACATGGACAAAACAAATAACGGATAAGACCGCAATCCATCATCTCCACTAAGGGGAAGCCATAGCCCCCCCCCCCCCCCCTAGTTTTTCTCTTCCGCCACGTGAAAAAATTAAAACGCTCTGTGATAATAAACTACTGGCCACCATCGTGGAGGGCCGGTTTTAGTACCAGAGTACTGCACTGTGTCAACTTTGACTTTTGACGTAATACCACGTTGCTAAGAACGTTGTTTCCAGCTACAAGTTTTCAGTTCCTGATGAGCGCAGTCTAGTGGCGAAACGCGTCAAAATTTCACTCCACTTATCTGAAAAGAATTTTTCAGCTTGACTCCAAGCTGTCAGGCACTTGCCTCGTATTTTACACTATTTCTAATTTTATCCCGACATTTAAAAAGTCAATGACCATAAATTTCAGACCACCTGTAGAAACAAGAACATGACAGTTCGAGCCCGTACCGGGGGGGGGGGGGGGCCGGGTGCACACGCACTCCCCCCCCCCCCCTCCAGCTGACAAGGTCCACATTTGGGACTTACAATTAGTACTTAATTATGCTGGCTACAGTCACACATATATATCCTTGACCAACCACAGTGAACGCATTATCTATCCTCAGTCAGTATGCACCATATGTAACTATATATACTCCCTATCTGATGTATACATGATGATAGAAGTCCCTGTCGGCTGGTTTTTATATCAACAAACGATGGGGGTATACCTAAGTTTGCAAGCAACAACAGCAATGGGCCATATAATTGGGATTACTTGAGTCACAAGTTTTTATCGCGTTGTCTTCTGACTGTTTATATGCACATCCGATCATGATGTATTAGACCCGGAATTGTTAATGGTTTAAACCTTGCTCATATCTGAAACAAAGCAAAACCGAATTTGTTTTGTTTTGTTTTGTTTTGTTTTGTTTTGTTTTGTTTTGTTTTGTTTTGTTTTGTTTTGTTTTGTTTTGTTTTGTTTGAGAGTTTTTTCATTAATTTGCCTCTTGTTCCGTTGACAAAAAGACCTCCTGCCCTCTATTCTGAACTTGAAGTTTGAAATCTGTTCGGATGCCCAGGTGCACATTCCCTGTATTGATAATCAAGAACAAGATGATATATCCTCTGTACATAAGTATGCCTAGTCTGGTTGTACACCTGATTCAGTTGATTTTTATCTTGTATACTACTTTCTCTCTCTCTCTCTCTCTCTCTCTCTCTCTCTCTCTCTCTCTCTCTCTCTGTATATATATATATATATATATATATATATATATATATATATATATATATATATATATATATATATATATATATATATATATATATATATATATATATATATATATATATTGTATTTGTGTCTTTTTGTCCAAAACCACTTCCTAGTAGTCATTACCCTATTCCGCAGTCCGAACACTAACCTGTCCCTGTCTAACTTATATACATAGAAGCACTATTGTCCATATTGCACACGTTCCTCTATAAAATTTTGACATAGGCTGTATTATCCCAAATAAATTAAAGGGTCTTCAGCGGGTAACTACTCAACATGTTTCGGAGCCTTTTACACACACACACACACACACACACACACACACACACACACACACACACATACATACATATATATATATATATATATATGTGTGTGTGTGTGTGTGTGTGTGTGTGTATGTGTGTGTGTGTTTTATCATGTCTTTGTTTTTGTACAGTAATAAGATTCATGTCAATAAAGTATCTTTCTTTTTGTTTTTGTTTTCGTTTTAATTTACGGGGGCATGGGGTATGTTGTGATTGGGTTAATTATATAATGATCAATCAAGTTTTCTGCCTTCAATGTATACTTGTCCTTCTATTCCACTAGGTTCCATACACCAGTTTGCCTAGTTGAAGTCTATAGGTAGGGTGTCCTGGAGCACACTGCTCTTCTACACAACAAAATCAGAAAGTCCTGCCTCCACATCTTTTACCCAGTAAAATTACAAAGTTTATGTTGAGGGCAGACTTTCTTTACAAAGCTGATAATTGACAACTTTTACATACTGAGAAATGTTTATTCTACATGGTCCAAACCAATAAAAACACAACAAATAATTAGAGGATGATACAATACATAAATCAAAATAGCACCGATTCTCCATAATCAAAACTACTTGGTGAAATCACATAGATGCATCAAAGAGAAGATAGAATTTCCGACTGACCACAAGAGCAAGTTCTAAAGTATCTTAGTTTCTGCTTGGATGGAACCATAGCGCTAATCAAAACATAGAACATCCTGTTTTGCCGAATGACCCAACCTGGAACCATTCATTACTGATATAGATGCCTTAGATGTTATGATACAACATAACATAGCATTTTATCTCCAGTAAAAGTGAATCAACACCCGTTTATAAATGCTGTTTATGAATAAATGTGAAATATGTAAGAAAAATTCTGTATTGCTTAAATATCACTTTACTTGTCTCAGAATGCACCACAGACCACTAAAACACATCACTTTTTGGCAAAAGCTCTGTACCCTGGGAGGGGGCAAGCCCCCTCCCAGTCCCTCCCCCCGCTCGGTCGTGAAACTCCCTCGCAGGTCCCACTTTTAGCTGATATGCACCCCCCCCCCCTCCAAATAAAATCCTGGGTACGGTCCTGTAGTTCAAACGAGGATTTAGTGTTAAACGTAGTTGAGCGCTCGGATAGTAATGAATGGAATGGGGATGGGGATGGGGATGACCAGGTCGCTTTTGTACCAGCTTTGCATACTGTCACGAGGCATGGACGCTTGGCTGTCACATGGAGAAGACTGTACATGTATGTGAATCACTGAATCATGTGGGGGAAGATCATGATGGTGATGATGAAAGTGAGTGTGACGGTGAGCGTGACAATGCAGGGACAGATGACAGTGATCGAGAATGGCAGGGGAATAAATCCTGTATACAACATTTTGATGAAGTTAAGTTATGAAAGGACGTTTCGATGTTAGGTTACATCAGATTATCTTATTAATAATTTGCCTCAGTTTGAACATTTAAACTGAAACTTTCTCGGAAATGTAACAACGGACCAAAAAGGCAAAGTTTGCCATCTCAAATCATATGGACATACTGTGAGAGCAAAAGTATAAAAGAGGATTTTCAATCTTTGATTCAGCTTTTTAATGTAATGGTTATAGATAATCGTTAACCACGCAGCATTGATTTAAGGGCGATATTAACACCACCTAAAAGATAGTTTGCAATTAAAGTATAACATAGCGGAAGTTACAGTTACTTCTACATGTATACGGTAGTTTGTTTCAGAGATTATTGCTTCATCTTTTTTGTTTTGGTGTCAATTTTTTCTTTCGTTGGACCTTGTTAATACATAAAGAGCCACGCAACCAATTATATAGAAAAGTTATAAATATATTGTTGAATTACTGTCCAAAAATGTCTCGTTTGCTAAATTGTAAATGAGTAAAAAGTTGAAAAGACACTCTGCGTGATAAAATGTTACTATAAAATATCAAACTTGGATATCTGATAGGCAAAACGTTAGTGTTTGTGATGTCAATACCCACTTTTGACCCCATACTAAAGGTTTCATCAACTTCAAGAATCACAAACATCATGGTAACTTCCGTTATATTATCGACTCCAAAGATGAACTTTGCTCGGAGAAAACCTAATGTGTTCTATGTTTTTATTATAATCTGTTTCGAAAGGACATATGTTTGTGGTCGTTTTAATGGAGTAAATTTGTCCAGAGTATGCCGCAGCTATAAATCATGTAAACTGGAAGATTTCAAATATGCATCCACCGTCCAAAAATGTTGCAATTTGAGCTATCTCACATTTTATAATATTGCTATTCTACCTATTTAATTATTTTTCTTCTTGATTACATTGGTCAGTGGTGAGCTTTTCTTGCATAAAAAAGCATATTTTTAGAGACAATGTTTATAATTTTGAGACTGGTTTCTTAATGATAGTAAAATATGACGGAAGTTATAGGCAATTTTTCTGTTTGTCTAACATTTTGAGCAGAAATACGAAAGTGAGCGTTTCTTAACCCATTCTCTTATTGATCCTGGTGGACAATCATGTCTTCTAACTTCAAATACATTTTAAAAGGCTCTCAAGTAAATTTTTTATTTTATCAGCTTTTGTTAAAAATTTACATATTTCATGAGAACTAGTGAGTGGCATATCTGCTATTGTATGAGCAAATGATATAAAATTTTAATGATGATAATTGTCTTGGTGGAAAACGTTAACAGGCTTTTTAACTAATCTAATTTCACTTCAGAGAGAGGTACAGATGTATGCTAAAGGTTTTGGTCTTAGGGAGCCCCCCACCCCCACCCCCACCCCGAAGTGAATGAGAAATTTGTACTCGGGGGGATAGCCCTCTGACTGGGCAAGGTACCATGAGAATTGTTACCCAGAGAAATATTGGTGGAATGAAATTTCTATTCAGATCAAGGGCAACCACTGCAGTATTCTAGTTGACGCTTTATGTTCAGGTTGGTTGTGGTGTTGCATGTCAAAATTTGAAGTTAAATCTGGGACCAGACATTAACCGTTTTGTAGTAGCTGATTATGGGGAAACTACGTAGGGGGTGGGTTACAAAACATGAGGACCAATTGTTGGGCGGAAGGGGGGGGGCACAAATTGAGGCTTGTTGGGGGAGGGGGGGCACAAAAACCATGATGGTACCTTATCCCAATATCCTGCCCTTCCTCTCCTTATTAATGGGAGCCCCGTAAATTGTATTTCACATTAGCTTATAGCTAGATGAACATTTCATAGGTCCAATGACCTTGACCATCGACCTTTAGAGGTTACATGTTAATTACAAATTGAAAATATGCAGTGTTGCAATAGCTACAAGTTAAGTACATGATTAAAATTGCATGAAAATTGAACAAATTATGGCTGGATGAAACTTTCAAAGGTCCAATTAAATTACCTTGACCTTTAACCTTTTGAGGGCACATGTAAATTACATAAAAAATGAGTAGTGTTACAAACCTATGAATTGAAGTTGGATTGGCTGGCACCTGTAGTGTTAAATATATAGGCTAAAATAGTTTTGAAGATTTTCAAGATTTAAATTTTCAAATTTCACTGATAAATTTGTATAATTTTCAAAACCGTCAAGCCTCTTCACAAAATTTCAAGACTTAATGTATGCAAGCTAATCATGCCAAGTTTGGAGTTTGTACGTATAGGCCTAATAGTTTTCAAATGATACATGTATGTCGGACAAATTTGCCTGCATGGACAAGACAGGCGACCTCACAGACCACGTGGATTGTTTTTGTTCTCGCAATGGCTCACAGAGGGCGTTACTATCGGAATAAACTTGTTTTATGATTGGCTTCATTTCCGGTGACGTGATGTCACAGGCACTGACCTGATTCTGGAATCTGACACAGAGCGAAGCTGAGGAGTGATGTGATGGAAAAGGTATGTGAGAATTTTTTGCGTTTTTCAAAGCATATTTCTTTTGATTTTAGATTAAACAAATAGACGGGCAGTACCCCCACTCCCCAGCCCAGTTCAGATGGATTAACGCAGTAAGTAACGACAACACACGAGATGCAATTGGACAGAGCCTCTGCCTGCAGGGGTCCGGAAGGCTTTTGTTTTGGAAATGGGAAAGCTGGCTGTGCTGTGAAAAGTCAAGGATTAAGAAATACCCCAAGAGTATAACTCGTAATAGCATGAAACAAAAGCTAAAATGCGACAGGCAGAGGCCTGGCAGCTGACTCGGTCGTCATATTAACATAGCCTGGGCCCACCCTGCCAGAGACATTTTTGTTGACAGTTGTTATTGTGTCAATTGATGAAGTAACACTGCTTAGCCTTAGTCTACGAGTACTAGCGCAAATCGTCAACACACAAAAAGTCGCAATCATGTCGAACCAATCATGCCAGGACTATCATTCATTGTTCATGCAGTTCTATCACTGTCTATTTTTGCAATGTGCATTGATCAGAGCGTACAAGTGATACAGTTTATTGCAGATCTGCATTTATGTGTGAGCAGGGACGTGCTATCTAAATAGCACGTCCCTGGTGTGAGCAAAACAAAACCTGGATACACATGCAAACCTATTTACCAGTGTTTACCATGAAAACCGAATTATACGAAAAAGATAAGTACAAACAGGGGCATGCCGTTCAGAACAGCACGTCCCTGTTTAAAAGTACAGTGGACCTGTAGGTCCATGAACATACATATCATTCCTGTAGTAGGCTGTACGTATGCATAAATAACATGGAAGCACTTATGACGAGACCGTGGATCATTGGCTGTTGTGATATGATGAGCTACTAGTAATAGAGAGATAAGGGAAGATTTTTTCAGAAAGTTGCACAGGGAAGATTACAATTACAAGGGTTTAGAAGAGGTTCAGTGTTTAGAGGAAGAGGAACATATAGCATGGATTTTAGGCTTGAAATGGGGCTTTCTGGGAGGCAGGAAAGGTAATAAAAATGTACAGGACTACCTGGTAGGATGGTGGGAGAAAAGGAATGAAATGATAGAGGGATAGGGTGTCTGAGGAAATAATTTTTTTTGTTTTTAACCCTAGGCCACTGACACAGGAAAGCGGCAGACAAGCGGAGAGCCACTGTATTATTATTATTATTATTATTATTATTATTATTATTATTATTGTTATTATGTTACTTTGCCATTTGGCCTGTCTTCCATAACTGTAAGAGTGCTCACTGAAAAGTGAGCCACATCTAAAATAGGGCGAAAAATAATTGTATGGGCCAAAAGTGGTGGTAACACACTGTACAGTGGGCTTCAAACTGTATTTCTGTACTAGTATTCTGCAGCATTGTATTTTCCATACCAGCTTACTGCATATCATCTTATCAAGATTTTTGTTTTCATTTCCTACTGGACATTGTTTTGGGACATTTATATTTTCAGTCTGTTGTACTGGGGCAAAATTGTATCTTGTACGAGCAACGTGGAACCGCCACCCCCAACAACCCCCTCTTTACAATTTACATGAACTATTGTGCCTACTTGGTCAGAGTAACACCCAACCCATTCCAAGGAAAGCTATTGTCCTTAGGCTTGTAACTGTTCCACGCCATATTGGAATCTGCACCGTTTCCGAAACAGCGCAGTGCATAATCAGAATTCCGAAACGGCACAGCCAAATTGGAATCTTAGGAGATGTGACCCTGCCATCATTCTGCTTTGGGGTAATTTTGAAAAATCAGGTTTGGTCTTGGACCATATTGGAATTCCTATACGGTCCTGATTAGTGAACAGCCCTGGAGCCCATGCCGGTACGGCCCGCCGGTGATCCAGGTTATAACCCATCTCTGACCCATTCATAATAACAAGTTAACAAAATGGCAGTTGACGCCTCTTGCACAAAATTGAGCTTGGACACTTGGAAACAAGAAATAAATTATGGAAAATAACCACTAATCGTTTTGATTTTCAGCGCCGAATACAATTCCAATATGGCCGCGCCATATTGGAATTCCACAGTGACGCAGCACATTATGGGAATATTCTCATTTGGCCCAGATTCCAATACGGCGCACAACAATAATCATGTACAAATCTCAGCAAAAATGTATTCCATTAACAAGAAATTGAAATAAAACCATTCAGGCAGATGACAATTTCTACCGCATTTATTCTCATAGTTGCACACCATGCCAATGCAAAGATTTTCTTGGTCAGACACTGTTTTTGCAGTACTATGGAAGAAATGACTTTCTTGATTGAGAGTGTTCAAGGCTGTATAATAAACGTGGATGTAAAAAGATACTTTAAATCTTTATTAATGAGGCTGACTTGAACAGTTGGAAGCATAATATTATATTTTGCTGAATATGAGAGATATTTGAATTTTGAATAAAAACCACTTAGATTAAAAGTTGGGGTGTGCTTCTAATAGGGCATACATCTGCTTCTATTGGAATGAATATGGTGTATATTACTGGAAAAAATTAATTGGGACGGAACCCACCAGCTGGTATAAAACAAACAAGCATGAAGTAATAGCAGGGAGCAATCTCTTGTGGAAACATACACAACCATATGCTTCATAGAAAAAATACAGTCATGCTCCAGTAACCCTTTACACATGAACTCTAAAGTCACGTGTGGGAGGGCTGCCTCAAGGTTTTTTTGTTCAGCTGACTTGTCGGTAAGCTAAAATTTTGTGAGGGTCAGTCGTCTGTCCACAATTCACATTTTCAACTTCTCGAAAAACCTTCATCCAGATTCACTTCAAGCATGGTGGGGTGTGCCTTGGGTGGGTATCTACCAAGTTTGTTCAAATGAAGTTTATTCAAATGGTCACAGTCCAGTGATCTTCAAGGATTTTTGTTGTTCATTTTGGGAGGAAGTCTTCAACAAATCTTCTTCTCCAAAACTGCTGGGCCGATTGGTTTTAAATTGCATAAAGACACTTCTGGGGACCCCAGAACTGAATTTGTTCAACATGTGGCATTACCATTTTTTTTTTTTTTTTTTTTTTTTTTTTGCTATTTTTGACTTCTCCAGAAGCATCACTCAGATTCAGCTGAAACGTGGTGGATATGTTCCTTGTGGAAGGGTTAAAAAACTTGTTCACCCAGTGGCACGCCTGTGGATTCCTGATTTTTAAAGATTTTTTCAATTTGGGTACTTAACAGTAAAATGCACCTTTCCTGTTGATATATCAGTGGGCATTCTAATGCTAATTCACATTTTCAGCTTTTTCTCTGAAAACCTAAGCCAGATTCACTTCAAACTGGGTGGCAATGCACCTTGGGTGGGTCTCTACCAAGTTTCTTCAAATGGTCATGCTCCATTGATTTTTATTTTTAATGAATTTTTTGGTTCTGTAATGGGGCAAATCTTGAAAATCTCCTTCTCTGACAGCACTCACCCAATTGCTTTGATATCATAAAGGAACACTCCAAGGGACTGCTAGCTCTTAATTTGTTCACCAGGTGACACTGCAATTTTTTCTGTTGTTTAGCTCAACTGATAAGTTAGCTGAGCTTTTAGGGGGGTTGGCCATGCATCATCCATCGGTCCACAATTCACATTTTCAACTTCTCAAAACCGTCATCCAGATTCACTTCAAGCTTGGTGGCAATATACCTTGGGTGGGTCTCTACCAAGTCTGTTCAAATGGTCATGCTCCATTGATTTCTTGATTTTTTAATGAATTTGGGGCGAAATCTTAAAACATCTGCTCCGAAACCGCTCACCCAATTCCTTTGATACCACACAGGAACACTCCTAGTTCTAAACTTGTTCTCCAGGTGGGGCTGTAATTTTTTTTCCATATTTTCATGATTTTTTTGTGTTTTTACAATTTTGACTTTTTCTTCAGAACCATCACCCCTATTAAGCTGAAACTTGGTGGATATGATCCTTGTGTTAGAGTAAAACAAGATTGTGTACTTAAGGTGGGACTGCTGTGGATTCCAGATTTTTCATCAAGTGATATTGATTGGGTTTTCCTGACTTCATGACCAAGGCTGTCTCATACATGCTTGATAATATTCAAATCTGGACTGCAAGCTGGCCAGCTCATGTGCATATAGTCTAGATGGTCTGATAGATGCTAATCCAAATGTTACTGCAATGGGCTCAAGAATATTATTTCTGTGCATGCATTGTTCCGTCAATAATTTTTAATGACGATTTGTCATTCCATGAAATTGCCCCCCATACCAGGATGGAACTTCCACCAAACCTATCAACATTACACGTGTCTCTGCTGAAAAAGAGTGTTTTTTTTTCTCCACGCCTTTATCTGTCCACCATGAAACCCGAGGCAAAAGCTGGTTTTGTCAGTGAATATGCCACTGAGTTGCTCGAGGTACAATGATCCGTACTCCAGGCAAGCCTCCTGTTCCATGTTATATCCATTAGACACGGAAAGGTTGCTGAGCTGTGTGAGTGTATAAATGCCTGCAGCATACCATCTTCTTCAGCCAGTTCTGTGGAAAATGTTTATTCCTGTTGTTTCCAGACGATGTTTAGGCCTTTAACTCCAGTTCAAAAAGGTTTGTGCCAGATAAAATTTACTAAGGTTGCATCATTATCTTCATTGGTCTTTCTCGGGCGACCAGCACCTTTTTTGTGAGCAACGTCCCCTGTCTCCTCCTCTTTTTTCAACAAACAATACTGCACGAGAGGTGTTGAATTCTTGCATGGAATCCTCTAAGTCCAACCTGCTCGGGTACACAAGGCAATGATTTGCCTCTTTTCACCTTCACTTAGATATATTCTGCCCCTCTCCATGATCTAGTTGAAAGGACAAAAAATGAGGTTGTGGCTTCCTGAAAGAGTTAGGTGCAACCTTACTCTGTGGCATCCCAAGTTGTGCAACAATGTAGGGCAAACCCATCGAGCAAAACATAACTGAAAAGCATAAATGTGGGAACACTTGCATGTACATATGTTTTTGAACTGCAGCCATGTATGGGACCTGTGCCTATAAATTTGTCCATGAGTGTGTATATACAGTAGAACCTGTTTTAAGGGACCACCCACAGGACCTGTGAAAAATAGGGCCTGTATTTTTCCGTTTTTAACAGAAACGGAACGGAATAATGAATTTTTGTCACCTCTGAAACGGAATTTACTGTTTTGCCTTAATGTGTTTTACATACGAAGAGAACTACTGAAACGGAATTTTGAAATTTCTGGCTGGTGAAACGGAATTTCTAGTTTTTTGAAATGGAAAAATACAGGCCCTAGAAAAACCATTAGAGAAAGGTTTAAAAGGGTTTTAATGCAATAAGAGGAAATGGGTTTGAAATGGTTTGGAAAGTGTTAGAAATGGGTTTGGAAAAGGTTTGCCTTTTACTCAAAAGGTCCAAAAAAGGTTGATGCATTTGGTGACTGTTAAGTTTAATGCGGGCTTACCTGTCCCGAAAAGGTGTGTGTATATGGGCCATGCTGGTGCTAGTTCTTTGGGAATCTGTTTCCAAGTCCCATTATGCATGTCAGCCAGCATTATCAGTAGAATACATACATATACTCCAGGTACTTTTGTGTAGAATGTTCTACTCACAGATTGTTGATCCTGTGACATGTAGTAACGGCGACTACTCATCATCAAGTCCCTGAAACCAGCTGGAAATTAATCCATTTACAAGTATGGTGTTTGTCGTGAGAATATAGAATTGTCTTCTCAATTCTGTGTTATTTATTTTCTGTTCCCTAAGGACTTAGGGTAGCGAGGTACAAATGTGGTGCAAATCAGCATGGACAACTTTACGGCCCTGTAACATTTTTTAGCTGTTCACATGAAAATAGTAAAAGTATACATTTTTGGATTTGTCTACCTTTGTACTATATGTAGGGAAAAAATCAGGAAAATACTGATTGTAATTGTTGAATAAACAAACCACGAAGAAGAGCATGTCTTTTATCTCAGACCCCAGCGCCGCTGGCTAATAACTTTTTTAATGTATACAATAAACTTGTGAAAAGTGTGCCATTTTATTGGCAATATATCCAAATTCAAAAGTGTCCATTTATTTGGCTGTATGTGTTTTATTTGCGTAAGTGTAGGCATTCAAACACGGTCGCATCACTTAATCAGCTGAATGCATTGAGCATTGACATTCTCTACAAGGTTAAAAACCAACTAGTAGGCGCAGAGAAAAATAAGAGGACACTTTTAAACTCCACACAATTACCTTTCCAACCCCGTTTATTTGAAGGAAATCAGCCGGTAAGTTTTTGCGAAATAAAATTAACAAGTTCGAGTAGACGGCCTTTCATCTTTGTTCAGGAACGGCAATCAAAGGTTCACTCGTCATCTTTGAACCGGGTCTGAGAACAATAACTCGCGTAATTTTGCTCAAACACTCATGGATTTTTGTATAGTAAGAGTTCAGAGTATGTTTGAACAAACATGATAACTGTCACTCATGTTGTTTACTTCTGAAGAGCTTAATCGCGCTGTTTATTTGCTATTTGCGATTAGATCACAAAACATGGTTTCCCTGTCAAGCGTACCGCTTTGCTACGCTTCATTTTGATTGGCCAATCGTGGTGACGCGAGATGCC
This sequence comes from Hermodice carunculata, assembly GCA_964020975.1. Lineage (NCBI taxonomy): Eukaryota > Metazoa > Annelida > Polychaeta > Eunicida > Amphinomidae > Hermodice > Hermodice carunculata. Next base: position 56,943,871 of record OZ026628.1, on the reverse strand, counting down.
AATCATCGTCGTGTGGCCTCTGCTTGACGATGGTGCACTACATTTCAATAGCATTGATATCACAGCCTGCTGGCCGCAGTTTTGATGGCTTTGTTAAAAAAAATCACAACTTATCTTCAAAGCATGGCAAGTGTTTTATATGATGAGGGGCTACATGGGGTTTTTGTAAGTGCTCTATGTAAGTGTACTGTTCAACATGGTAGCATTTCATTAGGTAGGCTCCTACTACCTATATATGGTACTTTCAAAGGATCAAATAAAACGGGATGTTTTGTCGTAAGAAGGAAGCTGTACCTTTACTTACCCACAACAAATACAACGATATCATATTACAATGTACATTTGATCAAATTGCCACCCGATTAGTCAGGCTAATTGATAGTTTTGGGACCGGGTTAGCGGGTCGGACCCCACTATAATATCTGAATTGTACATACCCAAGCTCAGTCATCTTGATCACCAGAATCTTTTTTTTCGTCCGTCGTAGCATCTGTTGCTGGCTGCATCGCTAATTTTTCCTTCCTAACTTTAGGTATTTTGAGACTGATTGTGCTAGTTAAGCGATACAACTCCTGACGAACGTACTAAGATAAGACCACCAATGCAATGACCAAGTCGCAAGTGTGGGTTCTGAGATCGCAAGAACTTCAAATACAATTTAGACATAGGCTTTAATTTTTCTGTTCAGTTTAAATGTTATTAGAACTTGTGCGTGAATTATTAAATCTGATTAGAACTATTGGTTTCTTCGGTGAGAAAACAATCGCTGCCACGTCGGTGATGAAAGGGCGTTGAAACAGCAATCCCTTTGAAGTAGGAATAGGACATGCAGTCAAGTCCTGATCTCGGCTGACTGTATGGCCTGTCTTCAACACTTTTTTTCAGATTAAATGTTAAAAATTCAAGATAGCATAAAGAAGAAAACAGAGTACCTGTAACAAGAGCGACCTAATGCATAAAATGTATGACCATATATGGTTTGGGAACCACGGCGCTAATGCATGGTCATCGCTAGAGCGGACACAGAGGCGGCCATTTTTAAACGAGCTGTTGCCACGACCGGTCATGTGACCACTTTCTCAAGCCCATCCCCTTCATACTAACAACAAACACGGTCGGCGTGACTGTCAATGCTCAGCAAGAAGCTCTACTAAATACCCCCATTTTTCTCTGTTTTGCAATTTCAGCAGAAATTTGATTTTTACATGACAGATACATAAGATATTCATCCATACAAAGATCAAAAAACATTTTTTTGGTCGAAATTTCAGATGATTTGTATCTCGCTACCTTAAGTGGTCCTTACAATAGATTTTCCAATGTTAGCATCTTTGTACATGCCTGGAGATGGACCAATTTACTGTTATTTGACTTTTCCCAATATAATGTATGTATTTATACCACAAAGTCAAAATTAATATCCCTGAACACGTCCATTTCATCCTTACCAGAAATCTGTTGATCAAGACCTGTACTGTTCCTGTCCATTCTTGTCACAGCCAATTACTTTAAAAATAAAAGTAGAGAGAATTTGGAAGCATTTGAATTTAGGACTTTCACCCACAGGAGGACCACTGTGTGCAGTGATTTTCTCACCTCCAATGCCTAGAGAAAGCCCCTTTGCTGGGGGAAGACTACTTGATTGTATAGTTTTAACATGTAGACACTTGCCACAGAGTAAGGTTTACACGATACAATTTTCAGCTGAACAAGTTTAAGTATGGAAGGAAATGCCCCCCCCCCCCCCCAAGCTATAAATGAAACCTTTCATGAAATATTAAACTTGTAACAATAGATTAAGACTATTTTAGGGCAGTAAACCTTGCCTAATCAGGGAAGTGTCTGCCATCAAAACAGTGGCATTTTGCCCTTTAAACAGTACACTTGTATGAATAGTTATATCCCATGGAGCCATATGCTGTGGCATCATGAGCACATGCTGCCAAGATGTGCTCAGTGTAAAGGTTTCACAAACGACTCTGGCAATTAGCCCCATAGGTGTCAGAAACTGATTGACACATATGGATGTGTGGTGGTCAGTGCACAGATACTGTATGAGGGTCTCATTTATTTTGCCTGTAAAAAGTTTCCTATACAGGTCTTCAAATTAAAAATGCCTGGTATATTTTCGATATTGACAGGCATACTAATAAAAAAGTTTTACAATTTATGTTAATGTTCCTATAATTGACCTCAAATTTACTTTGAGGCTGGTACTTTTAACGTGCATTACCCTATGCCCACAAGTGTCCACCCCCGCGATGCCCTCTCTAGTCAGCTGGAGGCGAGAAAATTCTCTGCTTTGGTGGCTGTGTGAAAGAAGTCAATTGTTACCTTAACATGGTCAGCCAGTTATAATTTTAGGTTTTAGCAGCTAATAGATGATAACAAGCCTTCAATATGTTCAGCAGGTGCCTATCAGAACACGTTTCGGAGCCAAGTTAGCTGCATGTGTATAGATTTCTGAATTAGTGGCTCTTTGTTTAAACTTCGTATTGACCTGGCCAATCCAAAAATTGAAGGATATTGAAGAGTGAAACTAGTAATGAAGCTCTGGGTAAATCTATGCACACAGTCATTCAATGCGAAATACCAGTCAAAATAATTTTATCGAAACAAAATGTGCGTACAGTTTCCCAACCACTCATTCATACTTCACCCGCCACAGAGCTGATCCTTCCTTCCCTACATCCATAAAAAAGTGCAAAAACTGTATTCAATATTTCCTTCAACAATTACTGTGCAACATGCCTCCATATATTATTGACAAAATTTATACATGTTCCTATAATAGTTTTTCATACTACCCCAAACTGTTCTTTGTGAAGAGGCACCTTGATATATGTACCAGTCCTGACTGCTCTATTTGTAACATTTCTTAATTTTTGTACCTTCACCACCATGATATGTTTTCATGCTAACCTCAAAATTAAAGCCGCAACATGCTCAGCTGAGTATTCGTATCAAACCATCACTTGCTAATACCGTCTGATATAATGAGTTACTAAATCATCCTCTGAGGGGGCGCCTGCGCTAGCGGATATCTAATCTGTGGCTGGGGTCTCCTGACAATATTTTCATTATGTTCTCTTTTGACACCTGTTCATATTTCAATAGGTTGAATGTGCAATCTTGCTGTATATTGTTCAGACTGCATTTGTTTTATGTGGAATAAGTATGTTCTGAGTTCATACATTCATACCTTATGATCTTTACACACACAAAAAGACAAAAACAAAAAAACCCAAAGGACTAAGGTGTACATGTATAAGCATGCTGCAAGGCCTCCCGATTCCACAACTTTTTTGCCATTTGCCATGTATATTGAGCAGGCTCCAGTCCAACTTGGTATCCGTTTGGTGTTTCTACCCGTGTGTGTTATCACGGGTTTAACTCATTCCACCCTGATAGAAGACTGGGTCAACAGCTTTCCTTGGCGCGCTCTGGGCGCATTGCGCCCAGAGCGCGCCAAGGAAAGCTGTTGACCATGGGCATATAATTTGGAATGATCTTCCATGCAAGTTTCATCCAAAATATTGAAAAATAATCCCAAAATTAGTAAAATACAATTAGCAGACGACATTTAGATATTAGCGGGAAAAAGCGTCATCAGGGTGGAATGAGTTAATGTGCCTGCGAGATGATCATGATTAGTTGACGAGTAGCCACGATATTGGTAGCATGGGATTCCAAGGGTTGAAGAGCACAGCGAAAAAGAAAGAAACACACTGAAATTATCATAGAAAGCTGTGAGTCACCCAGTTTCTCTGTGGAGCCCTGCATGGTGTAGCCACATTATGCCCATTGAAACTTGATGAGACAAAGAGAAGCTTGTGCAGAGAGGAGCATAATGTTGTATTATATATACAGTGCATGGCCTCGCACTGGGAATTTTACCTCTAAGTTAAGTTCCCCTCTTATAAATAAGGCCACCCCAAGATGCACCCAAAAATGTGGCCTTATAAGAGAGGTGGCCTCTGTTGAGGGTATACTGTAATGATAATGCCACACTTGCTTCATGAAAAATTGGCCTTTATAGAGAGGGTGAACTGTCTTAAGAGGGGGGGTTATAACAGGGGAAACAACTGTATAGCCATTTTGCCCACAAAATTTGTAGCCAAACGGGAAATAATGTAGTTATCCCTGGCAGAATTCGACCCGATTCTTATATATAATTCATGTTATAATTTATTAGCCATTTATAAATTTTCTTTAGCCAAATGAATGAAACGTTAGCATTTGGCTAATGGCACCAGGGGCCATTGATAGTCCATGCCTAGAGTTATCACTCATCATAATGCCCATCATTTTAAGACAGGTCCAATTTCCAATATGTAACAACGCTGTAGTCCAATGACTCCTCCTCAGGTGCTTTCCCATTACTTTACATGTAGGTTAAAAATCCCTCTGTTATCTATGCAGTTTTGCTGTATGGTCCTGATGATGTATATGTACTTTATGGATCCAATTCCAGTGCTGAGACAAGTGGAAGTTACTGGGTCTAGAAAAGTGCAGATGCAGATGCATATACATGTAATGTTTTCTAACATAGACACCACGGTTACAGTAAAACATGGGTGAAAGTTGTCCATTTTAAAACAGAATTCTGTTTTGAGCAAAATATTTGCAAAAATAGATCAGGATATATGTTGAAAAACAGTGGAAATTTGGCAAGAATTGAAGGCTGAAAATTTTAAAGGTTTGTTTTCTGTTTTACAAAAATTGTTGGCTGTCACTCATGCTGTATAAGTACAGTGCTGTCTTTCAGCCTGTGTATAAACATCCCTCATTACAAGGTGGATTTTGATAAAACATTTACCGTATTCATGAATCCAATAGTAGCACTCTTTTACACTAACGCAAAGATTTCTTGGAGCAGACATGGTTTTCGCTGAGTTTTGTGATCATGATATGTCTTAATTTACAATACTACAAGCAATTATTCTAGGACCCATATAGCATGAAACAACAATGAACCCTTTTCGTTCACCAATAGCTCAATCAAATTTTTAAATATTGAAAAATACTGAATAATAAAACCTTAAGATTAAAAAGTAGGACTTATAAGGCGTATGAAAATCTAGATCCCTTTATATTTTGATATTGGTGGTGCCACCTACAATATTATGCAGTATAGGGGTCAAAATTTGAAAATCTTGTGAACAATTTAGCATCTTAAATTTATGGCAGATTTTCACGGAATTTGATTGGCAGGGGAGGTCAAAATCTAAGTTGCTAATGATACTAGTGGTGCCACCTATAATTTGACGGAAGTTATATGCCAAAATGCTCATTTTGTGTTTGTGACAATTTCATGTTCAGTTTATTCAAGGTTACCCCTTCCCCCCTTAAACAGAATCAACAGCTTTCCTTGGCATGGGTCGGAAACAGTTTGCCCAAATAACTCCAAGGAAAACTGTTGACCCAGTCCAAAACTTGGCACTAAAAGAGTTAATTGTGTTCCATGTAAGTAAGGTAACAAGCATGACAGAGGCATGGACAGCCAATGGAGACAACAATGACATCACAATACCTATTACATGTGTGTACTTAATGTGTTAAAAAAAGAAGACGTGTTTGACGAGGAATTTTTGTTGTTCAGAGCCAATGCTGCTCAGGGTACATGTAGTAAAAAAATGGTTCCTGCAACAGCTTTCTGGAAAGACAGATGAGGAAGGGCTAAGGTTTATTTTTCAATTTTTATACATAGATCTGAAGTTTGAAGAGAGATGATGATGATATACATGTACATGTACATATATTTTGAATATTTAATTTCTGTGAAGGGAGCATCTGGCAAAATATATTTCAGAAATTTTGAAAAATGAGTAAGACTATATGGTACTTTTTTTAGCATAAATATGATCCAAAAAGAACAAGGAAAAGAGTCTGTCACTTGCATGGACAGACCTACTTATCTTCCATGTCTTTTGGAGATAGAGTGGATGATTGCTGCATGATTCATGCATTCTTCATAAGCAAGCATGGAGATTTAACAACTTGAGGATGTGGCCAGGAAAGCATGTATACATAACATACATTGGCTGTTTGGCCAGACAAGTAAGAGATTTGGAATAGATATTTTCTGCTGTCAGTCAACATGTTGAACAAACAGAAATAGCACTGCCCAGGGTCAGTGGAGCAAAGCGGCTGCCGTCAAGGTAGGGTCTGGTCTTTCTGTAGAGCTAAACATGCATACAATGCGTCATTATACCTAGTAATGTATACCGCATATGACTCAGATGAGTATAAATTTGGCAAGTGGAAGGTATGTGGTGAGACTGTTTCAGTTTCCATATATTTAACCCTTTCCCCTTTAACCCTTTCCCCCTCAAACCGGCCAAAACCGGCTGGTGGTCAAATGTTGTCTGCTTCAGTGTTTTCAACTAATTTCAACAGTTATGAAAACATATGACTGAGAATTGTACATGAGACTTATCAAGATCACATGCCCCATGCCAAGGAAAGCTGTTGACTCAGTCTTAATTCAAGGGGGAAAGAGTTAAACCAGCCAAAACCGGCTGGTGGTGAAATGTGGTCTTCTTCAGTGTTTTCAACTAATTTCAACAGTAATAAAGAACAATTTTGACTGAGAATTGTAGATGATCCCTATCAAGATAACATGCCCCAGGTCAACAACTTTCTTTGGCCTGAGTTGGGCACTTAGTGTCCAACTCATGCCAAGGAAAGTTGTTGACTCAAGTGTCAATTCAAGTGTGAAAGGGTTAAAATTGTTTTACATATACATTGTTGTACTTGTATGCTACTCAGCAAATGTGTACTTGATGTAGTGGTTCTTGTGTCAGTCTGTAGAGGGCACCTCTATCTAGAGGGTTTGAGTTGGATTTACCAATCATAGTGGTACCTACTCAAACACTGGAGCCCTCCAGGTTCTTATCTCTGTCAAACAAATTACCTGTATTTTATATATTTTAACCCTTTCAGCATCACATTTTGCACCAAGTCAACAGCCTTCTTTGGTGCATTTGGGTACAATGCACTAGAAAGCAGCTGTTGACCTGGACTATTATATTCTATTCACTATGGGCATGTTGGTACTTGAATCAAATGTCTTTTAGCAAGGAACATAAATCAAGCATCCTTATTACAATTCGGAGCAGAACATGTATAAGTAATCCAACTCCAGTCACAGGTGGCGCTGAAAGATTTAAAAACCTCGTGAATGATGAGTCAACTTTTTGCAGGCAGTGGTGGTAGTCTGAAATAGCAGTTGTCAGGCCAATGATTTTTCGTTTTTTTTTCAAAACCGAAGTTAAATTGTGCATGTTTTCACCTGTGATCAGGAATATGGTATTTTTTTTTCTTCCATAAATTATGTATAAATATATCGCAGTGAAAGGGAATTTGAAAAATTTTTGCTGAGGAAATGGAAAATCAGCAGGTCTACAGTTGTAATACAGAATATTCATATTAACTGCGATACTGCTGTGGCCTGTATCCTAATCATCCATTGAGGGAGGTACCAGTGTGTACCAGAAGGCAGATCCTTGTATCAAACATGAAGTCTGCTGCTCATGTCAAGCTGTCAACTGGGATAAAATGAACTCTGAAGTCGCACATGAGGCTGTGTTCTCCAAACACACACTGAGCTTGACAGAGAAGGAGTCGTGACATACATTTAGAATAAGTCTTCCTTTTACTGACAAATGTTTGTTATGTGCATTCTTGGTTTCCATCAGTATAGCCCCTATCATTGCTGCTGATTGTACCAGTACATTGCTTTAAAAAATGAGCTACATGTATACACCTACATGGAGGCAGTTTGATCTGAAAACAGCAACTTGTCAACATGGGTAGGGACCATAAAGGGCCCCTCAAGAGTAAGGTTCTAGATAAAATAGCGTATGTGTCATGCAAAACTGAAAAGATTTTAATAAGTGTACACTGTATCTAAATTACGGTGATCAACTGCTTTTGATATATTTTCTTTGAATTGAGCTCATATTCTGAAGATTTGTAGTCAAAATTGAAGAAATATGCCATAAACCGTCAAAGCATGATGTATATCACAGAAAAAGGACAGGGAGCAAAAAGAAAAGGGCAGGGTAAATCTCCCTTCTATTTTAAGCTCATTTGAACCTCAAAGTTCATAAGGTAAACGTAGGTGCACAGCTCAATGTTTGGATATAAATTTTAATACCTGCGCTGTGCAAGTTACCAATTATCAATGAGACATGTAGTTTGACCTACGATCTACATGTACAATAATAATTGAGCTTGGATCGCCTGTTCCCTCAAAGATTGTTCTTCCACAGAGTCCAGTAGGCAGCTCTTTGAGTCTCAGCCCAGTTTTCCCGAACTTAGTATAGGAGACAGCAATACTTGGAGAGAACCTACAGAGCTCAGCTGATGTTTGAGAACCTCGTCACATGTGCGACCATTATCTGTTACGGATTACGGAATTAACCCTTTCCCCCTCAAACCGGCCAAAACCGGCTGGTGGTCAAATGTTGTCTGCTTCAGTGTTTTCAAGTAATTTCAACAGTTATGAAAAACAATTTGACTGAGAAATGTACATGAGACTTATCGAGATCACATGCCCCAGGTCAACAGCTTTCCTTGGCATGGGTTGGGCACTGAGTGCCCAACCCATGCCAAGGAAAGCTGTTGACTCAGTCTCAATTCAAGGGGGAAAGGGTTAAACATCTGAGGCTCACAAGAATTTTTGGTTTAGGGTTGTGAATCTGTAATGAGTTGAACTCAGAACTTCTGCTTGTGCTGACTGAAAACTAACTCATCCTGGACGATAAAGATAAGCTTAACCCTTTCAATGCCTAGTTTTGGACAGAGTCAACAGCTTTCCTCAGAACACCTTGGGTTCATTGCACCTGAAGCGTGCTGAGGAAAGCTGTTGACTGGTAACATTTTATTCTTGGGAACTACAGGTTTGCTGGTTGTTGAACGAGTGGTGTTTTCGCAAGGAATGAAAATCTGGCACACTTATTTTAGTTCAACTTTAGGTGCAGTTGGCATTAAAAAAGTTTATGTCAAGCTCTCCATGTGAATACATTGGTTGGTACATCCACCAAGGTCGGGGGGGGGGAGAGATTATCGCTTTATTTGACCATTTCTTTTTTGCATACGTTGCTGACAGGGCACAAACTGCAAAGATAAAAAAACAGTCAAATGATACTTTAACATTATAGCTAGGAACCATGTCCAAAACAGTGAAATCTTGGGGCGAAAAAAAAAAGCTTCAGTAATTGCCGTAAATGCAAAAAAGAAAAAGAAAGAAAAAAAAGGTGGAATTTGTAGACGTGAAAAAAAGAAGTAAATTGACATGGTTTACAGTATGTTTAAAGGATAACTCAAGAATGCTTACTTTCTGTTTGCAGGAGGACAAAAGCAGGGTTATGTTGTGCCTCACTGGATGAGGCATACCCCACCAGGTTGCGCAGTACACTGGGGGCACAGGAATCAGCTTTGAAAATGAGGGAGTGACTTGTTGAAACTCACTGAAGAGACTGAATCTCAAACTTACAACAGTACAGCTTGTACTGCCACCACCATGTGTGAACATAGCCACAAACTGACCAGGCTGTCAGCATTGCCTGCGGACCCCATGGCTGGGTTCGCATATCGTATCGTCCAGTGTTACATATTCCTCGTCTGTGTATCATCTTTGACTTTAGCAGAAATCTACAAGATACGGCTGCAGCACGTTCAAATGAATGGCGGGTTGAATGAAGCCGTGCAGGAACGGGGAGGAAAGGGAGGGATGCAGCCACAGCAGGACAACCTTCGCGGGATGCCAGGACAGGGGTACTACATTGAGATGTACATAGGCAGCCCCAGGCAGAAGGTCAGTGTTCAGCCGCCTTAACCCTCCCCAGCACAAAACAGTGCAGATCATCTGGGGGGCCATGTTTGCTTCCTTGATTTTGCCGAAATGTTTTGTACTTCAAAAATAACTTGAAACTAGAAATTACATTCGCGGGAGCAAAAGTAAATAATTTTGTCAGGAGGGGTCTGCTACCAACGTGGTACCATTCTCTGTACCCCTTATTTAGACATACCTTTATCCATCCCTAAGATCAACGATCTGAAGCCCTCCCCCCCCCCCCCCAGTATAAAAAGATTTCATTAAAACGTCCATTCCAGGGCTCAAAGTTAGGCAATTTTTTTAGGGGCCAGCATCCATCATGCGTAATTAAACTCCATACTAGAATTTAGTAGCCATTGTGTAATATTAATAGCCAGGGGTAATTTTTGGTGGACACTGGCTACCCACAGGTAGCAAAATTGAGCCCTGCATTTTGACACCATTTAGAAGTGATTTCGACTACACTTCCTATCATAATCATGGCAAGAGGTATTATTATGTGTTGGTTTATCCCTGAGAAGCATAGTCACCTCACTTTTTACGCAGATAAATGGAACAAGGATTGAAAGACCAAGGTGAATTAAGTCTTTCCCAAAGACAACTGTGTTTTCAGCCCACCTTTTCCTGGCATAGGTGGGGAGGTTTCATCAAGCTTCACCCAAAATGATTTTGCCTGATTTAAATATTTCACACGTAATGGTTTTGATAACAATCATGAATCACATGAAATTATTTTTCATACTCACAAACCACGGAAAGTTAAAATTCCATGTCACACTTGAAGAAAAATAACCCCCTCCCAAACGCATTGAGCGCATGCACACACAGATACACCACAGTGACGAATGTATTGCACAAGTCAGTGGGGTTTTTTTTTTTTTATCCATTTTTTCCATTTGTGGACATATTACTGCATCAGTTGGGAATGTGTGCAGCTGAAAAAAAATCTAAATTGTTGTCCTATTGGTATGGGTACACGTCTTACACTGTGACTTGGAGTGAAAGGGAGCGTCCTGAGTGTCAGCCAGATTATATACCAACCTCGAAATAGGTACCCCTCTGAAACCAGTTGAATAACATCATCAGTGACAGTAGGCTGTCCAAGTGTAAATACTTATGGGTAAGGAAGTCACTTTTCTGTCCTTTTCTCTCTTCTTAGCAGGTTCTGTGCAAGTTTACCCATGGTCTTTTATCATTTGCTCAAATACTATATTATACGGTACTCAGATTATGACCTGGGCCTAGCTCCGTTTGGGATGCAGGATGGGATCAGAAATAGGAGCTAAGTGGGTTGTAAATGTTAATACAGGGAAAACTCGTTACAATGACACCATCTGTTCCCCTAAGAAATGTGTCAGATAGCTGAATATGTCAGATAAATGAATCAAATAACAAAGAAAATGAACTTTTACCCAGGAAGATTTGTATATCGGGTATCTGAGCGTTGCTATAATGAAGTTTGTAAATGGAAGTAAGTGTATCTGTTAAAATGTACACTTATTGAAGTCACTTTCAGATGCAAGAACTGCTGTGTGCAGTCCTTGGCCTTGGTAGGGCCTGCCATGGCCCGAGTAAGAGAATCCCCGATAATGTCGTAGTTCTACGCATGCGCATTTGACACTACATATTTACATTTCAAAATTTAATGTTCTGAGTTTCAATAATATCCAGAAATTGCAATGATTGTGAACTGAAAATAAACTAGCTGGCCTGAAGAAAGTTAAACGTGAACATAAAATAAAACGGTCGCTGAACATTTTACAGAAACACACGAGTTATACCGATACTAGGGACCACATGCAGGTGCTCCTGCTATGCCAACTAGCTTCGGGTGATGATCATTAATGTCAACCCATGGGCTTCAGGCGGAGAATTTGTACATGTACTTGCGTCAGTATTTATTTTTACTGCATATTGGAAAATAAATGTTGATTTCCTTCATTTTTATTTGAGTTTAGTCATAAATGTATCCAAATAGTCAGGATATTGATAAAGGGTTGGCGATAGTAGAGGCACTTGACAGTTACAGCGTGAAATGTGACATTCATAAAATCAGAATAAATACATGAAGATTCGCAGTAAAATGCATTGATTAAGTTCGTTAGATGCAGGGGAGCGGCGGACGTCTGAAAATGTATATGTCAGGTCCATATATATTACCAGTCTGAAGAAAACTGCAACTATATGATTTTTCTTGACAAATTTTGAGGCAAAATGGTGAACCAAAAACATTATTTCGTCAGGGTCAAGTGACCTGATGAAATAATTAAATTATAGATTGAAGAAACTGCATGCCCTGCATCAGCAGCTTTCTTGATGTGAGTTGAGGACAATTTGTAGACTTGTGTTCTACTTGTGCTAGTAAAACAATCGCAAAGCTGTGTAACTCTGCTTTTTTTTGTTGTTTTTTTTTCCTTACCAGGAAATTTATTGGATAACAGTAGCAAGAACAATGGTCCTTGTGATAACATAGTAAAGTGAGAGACTACAGCGTAGCATGCGCAAAAGTACTTGATATGAAGCAGATGCTCTCTCAGTTGGAAGTTAACACTCTCCACCCCCTTCTAATTAAGACTTCAGGAGTATTAAATTGAATCAGTGACTTTCCTCAAGTTGCATTGGTAGGACTCCAAGGAAATCTGAGAAGCTGGGGCATCTCGTTATGATAGGTCTCCTCTACAGTTCCAGTTGTTTTTTCAGTGCTATTGATTATTCATCAAAAACTTTGAAGCAGACATTTAACCATCAACCAGTTTTAAGGGGGAAAGGGTTCCAGGGTATTGCCTTGAATAGGGAGATCTGACTGGCTGCATCAAATGCGTAGGTCATCAGGGATTAACACAAGTTTGGATCGGGGGGGGGGGGGGGGTAGGAGGTTGTGATCTTGTCTTCTCATAAAGTGATATATAGATAGTGGGTTCAAGCAAAACAGAACAGATGTCCCCAAATTTTAGGGAGGATTTTTACACAAAAATATTCCAAACCTAAACGTTTTTGAAAAAGTGCACCTTTCCCATACGGTTTTCAGACTTTTAAATAAAAACTTAATGTCCTGAAGTCAAGAATATTTTTTTCTGCATAGCACCCCTGATATGTGGTGTTTCAAAGTATTTAATTAAAGGTGAAGTCAGGCTGACCAAGAGATATTTAGCATCCATCATGCTTGTATATGGTTAAATGTTGTCCAACTCAAGTGTCTGCAGCCACACCAAGGCGGCTTGGGAAATCAGGATGGCAGTCAGCCAACTGAAGGAACAAAGCATTTGATTGACATTGTGATGGCATTTTTAGGCTCCATGAAAAAAATTTCTTGTTTATCTTTCAGAGTATATGAGGACGACAGTAGATTTTTCGTTTTTTTGTTTCTGCATTCAGTTGTAAAAGAAAGAAAATGTTTGTTTTTTTCCCCCAATTAAATTATCAAGTGGACAAACTTCCAGTTGGACTTTGACAAAATAAAACAGATATGGCATTGGAAAAATCTGGGTGCAGGCAGTAATGATAAACAAGGTAATTTTTTATGGAGCTTTAGCACCGGTATGGGCATTGAGTCCGGCTCCACTTAGGCAGGTTTATAGTGGACTAGATCGATATTCACACATTGCTTGTCACAACATCCTGTGCCCTAAGATGACTGTGGAAACAGGTAACTGACACTTCAGGGATTTTTATATATTAGGCCATGCTGTAAACCTTGTTTTTACATGTTTCACATAACATAATCCTGATTCGGCAAAATGACTTTTTTATCCAAAGTGTGGATACAATGGTACTTGCTATAAAGACCATCTCTCGTGAAAGACCACACTAGTTTTTAAGACCATCTTTTCAAGACACTGGCCTTTAATTTCTTTGCTAGCTTACCTGCAGTGAAAGCCCACCTGTCATGTGACCACTTTTGTCGGGCATTAAGGGTGGTCTTGAACAGCAGGGACCACTCTATTCCAGATTTTACACATGGAGAATATTTCACTCAAGAAGTTGAATCATATTCTGGGTCAATTTTAGAAAACAAAACAAAACGAAAAATGATGTTAGGAAATTTTGGGCCCAGTTTTTACAATACATGTACTTGTTAAGTTTTCACTCAAAAGATGTAAGTTTTTCCAGTTTCAATTTGCTCAAGGTCAAGTACAGCACAATATCAAGTCACGATATCATCAAGTTTTGTGCAAGGTCTCAGGTGACAGTGTTGTCTGTGGCTTAAAATAGAAGGGAGATTTGCCCTGCCCTTTGATTTTGTACCCTGCTCTTTTTCCTTGTTCCATGCCCTTTTGTTTTGCTCCATGCCCTTTTGTTCTGTGCCCTGCCCCTTTTTTTGGCTCCCTGCCTTTCTCTTTGCTGCCCTGTGTTTTCCTATATTTTTCCATATTTGGCAATAACCATTTTTTTTGCTTTGGAAAATCAATATACTGTAGACTAATTGAGAAAATAACTTCTCAATCTCAAATCTATCTAATGACCTTGAGTGTGAGATACAAAATCAGACTCATTTCCATATTTTAAAAAAAGTGCCAGTTTTTATGGACAAGTTTTTACTTTTGGGTGCCCTTTTGGTTGTCATTGTGCCCTTAAAAGGGCCCCATACTACAGTGGGTGAGCACCTGCTCAGGTTTCAGAAAAGCTTGGACCCTGTTTTGGTGCCAATTAACATATATAATTAAATATTTGGGGATACAGTGGGACCTGCCGTATCTGGGCACTGCCATGAGAGACCGCCTGCTACTTGTGGCCACATTTCTGGGGCACAAGAGTCGATTTCTTTACAAGTTAAAAGACCACCTGTTGTATGTGACCACTTTTTCATGGCAAAAGGGGTGGTCACATACAGCAGGTTCTACTGTATAACTTTAGAAGCGAGTTACCCAGTATAAAAAAGGTTGTGTAACAGTGTCAATGCGTCCAGTTTTTTTTTTAGTGGAAATATCCCACATGAGATTCACACAAAATTTAAAAACAGGAAAATATGCCATCAATGGCAAAATAGCTCACATTGTGACTCTTGTCTTGCCAAACGAAAGTTCAGTGTATATGTGATTTTTAGCGTATAAATGTACATGGATGTAGATCTGTCACATTTTGAGCTGTGGCAGTCTTCAGGAGCAGTGTGTTGTCTCTCAACAATAGGCAACAATGGAAATTGAATAGTGGCCGGATGAAGCCCTGTCTCGGTCCTTATACCCGCAGACAGACTTGATGTTATTAAGCAATCATTGTCTGGGGGCCTCAGTATATGTCACCCCTTAAGGAGTCGACGTTTACCGTCAGTGGTGAGAAATCAAGATTAAAGTACCCTTCAAACTGTAGCCCCTGGGAGCAGACTAGGTAGGTGTGGATGTGAAAAGATTGCTGCATGGGTCCCGAGAGCTGCATCCGTCTTCTTGTTTTCATGGAACGTGCCTGGTCCTTGTGCCTGGAGCCCAAGAAGTCTGGCTATTAGGAATGGCACAGACGTACAGTGTGACTGCATGCCTAATGAAGACAATGAGTGTGGCAAGCCTACACATATTTCAGTGGATCATTTTACCTGACCAATTGGGATCATTTTTTTTTTTGGGGGGGGTTAAAGAAAGCTTTTATTACACCTTCATTTGGAGTTTTCTCTTTAAGTAAAGCTTCCAATATCATCAGTAGTAGACCCTTGGGCTGCAAAATATCTCATTGATGCCCAGGCCACTTCCAATCAAATTGTAATTTTTTATAATTTTATGACTAAATTACAATTTGGTGAACTTAACCTCATTTTCAAGGTGACAGGATCCATGTGTGCAAAGTGTGTGTGTGGGGGGGGGGGGGGGGCATCCAGTCCACTGTGGACAACTGTTCCAGTTTTGTCTGCATGTTTTTACGTGTTAGTTCCTGCATACACTGGTGTCATCTCCCTATCCCAGTACTTAGCCATAGGGTATGACTAGACAGAGCTATTTACATGTACAAACATCCTTGTGGCCAGTTCTGCCTAATAAATTTTACAAATTGCATAGCTACAATTTTAAGATTTGTTTCTATACTGAAGACCTAGTTGTTAACAAAACGATGCTTGCCGGGATATGACTAATGAAACTTAACATCATCTGACAAGTAAATGAAGCTACCCGTTAGGTAGTCTCACCAGTTCTGAGAGGGTACAAGACAGAAGTTGCCAGAAACGCCACCGACAGGTGATGTGCACAACTATTGCAGACACACATCTGAATGTGCCTCACCTGTGGCATTTTCTGCCACAAAGATGCCAACTTTCAAAATTCCATTTAACTGTTTAAGGGACACCCAGTTAAAGTCATTTTGGGACAGAAAATAAGTAACGAAAGAATATAGAGGAAAATTTGAAATTCTGATGCAGGTCAAATGTCGAAAATGGTGGAATTTTCAGACAATTTCAGGGACTGAATGACCACATGTAAATGCCCATTATAATGAGGGGCAGTTTGCATTACTGTGTCAGAATATTGGCAGACAAAAGTAATTGTCTTGTCAAGCTTGGACTGAGTACTGTGTGTATGATAGAAGCAGAGCCAGGTGAACAGTCAGTGATCTTAAAGGGGTACTGCGGTGATAATTTACAATTTTTGAGTTGTTTCATATAATAAATGTGGACCCATATCAGAAAATGCAAACTTCATTCCCAACTGGGTAAGCATATATCAAGTTTTCGTAAATATGTAAATGAGGGGTTGTGATGTCATCTGGGCTAACTGCTACAGCTAATGCCATGACAGCCGAGTAAAACTTTGACAAAAACATGGAAACCTGACCAAGTACACATATTCCACTTTTACTATGGATGAAGCAGTGTGTATAGATATGATCAAATTTACTAAACTGAGATATTTAGTCATTTAATGAGGATTAATAAGGAAAAAAAATGCAGATCTCAATATACACAAGCTAACAGCTCCTGAGGTTGTGTAATCAAACTGAAGCAGGTGTCAACTAATATACCACAATGATAAGATCAAGGGGGTGATTAACAGAGTACACAAGTCATTATGAGATGCCTGCTAATGTTGTGTATCTCAGCTTGGTGCCCCTCAAGGTTTGTGTATCATATATATGGAGGGTAGCCCAGGTGACATCACACATCAGAAAACCTACTGGAAATATAAAATAGCTCTAACTAAATACCTGTTTGAGAAAAAATGTTGACAATTTGTCACATGAACACCTAGAAAGACCATTAATGACTAAAAAAAGTTAAAACTTTTACTGCTGTTCCCCTTTAAACTATATTACATGTACATCCCTATACATACCTCTCAAGTCCCCCCCCCCCCTCCAGCCAATTTGGTGGGAGTCTCCCACTTTTTTTAATTTCTTTTTAGTCTTTTTGGTGCATATTTGACTTGTTTTAGACAATCTCCCCCATGGGAAGAAAAACAACTCCCTATTTCTTGCCATAAAGTGTTGACAGGTATGTACAGTCATGTAGGAGGAGGGCCAATAAGCCATGACTTATTACATGTACCATATGGGCAGATAAACCATGACTTATTACTTGTACATGTGCCATGTAGGCAGATAACCACCAGTCAGAGACATATCAGGAATTTAGACATTTGTAGCCCAAATTGGAAATATAAACATTATTAACAACAATTTTGTTCTGGCTGTTTAATAATTCATTTTGAAATATTTTGGCCATTTGCACATATCATTAGCTATACTCAAGCTAATTGGCTGACGGTTGGAGCAGTCCCTAATCATGAATTATTACATACATATATACCATATGAGCAGGTGCATGTAAATCATGATTTATTACATATACCATGTGAACAGGTGTGTGTAAATCATGATTTATTACATGTACATGTACTATGTGAGCAGGTGCATGTAGATCATGATTTATTACATATACCATGTGAGCAGGTGCATGTAAATCATGATTTATTACATATACCATGTGAGCAGGTGCATGTAAATCATGATTTATTACATATACCATGTGAGCAGGTGCATGTAAATCATGATTTGTTATATATTAACTGAGCTATGGTCATTATGATGATTGAGCATTGAGTCCATGCAGCGTGTGATGCCTGGTATGGGTAAGTGCAGATGGTCATCCAGGGTCTACCCAGTCCTGTTGTAGACAGCACAGCTTGTTGAGTCCCCTTGAGCCACACGTTTGGGCTCGAGTATCATAAAAATAAACAGAAGGAATGATAGTCAAGTCATAAGCAGTCTTTTTCATTTAAAATTCTTTAAATATTCAGCTTTTTTCCCATAATGCCAAAGGAAGACTGCATAGCAAATTATGGCTCCCAAGTTTTTCAAGTATCAACAGAGAGAGAAAAAAGAAGTGGTCAATGCCAGGTGTGTTTGTGGACAGAACAAACATAGGGGACCTAATGCGTGTATCCAGGCTAAGTCTTGTTTCCTTCTGCAAGAACCTAGTCACCTTTGAGAACGAGTCCTGTGTGTTCACTTTGTTATTCTGCAGTAAGGTTTCAGAAGAACATGAATTATGATATAATGTATTGTACATGTTGCGTAGGGAGCATATATTTTACAAGGTCCATTTGTTCCTTTGCAGCTCAATGTACTGGTCGACACAGGGAGCAGTAATTTTGCTGTAGCAGCAGCACCCCATCCAGATATTCTCAAGTATTTTAAGAGTAAATTGTAAGTATCAAATATATAAAGATAGTAAGTTTAACCATGTATATCAGTAAAAGTTAGGCTTACTTCAGTTGAAAAAAAAAGACTAATTGCCAAATCAAGTTTTCTACATGTTGTTAAATGGTTGATGTTATTTAATAAATTGTTATACTTTTCAGTAGTTTTTATTTCACATTTATAGTCCTACTACAGGATGAAATTGTCACTACCTGTCTGCTTAAGGGATACAACAAAAATATCCCATGAAAAGATTTGTATCCCATTCAGCCATTAGCTTCATGGGATACAAATCTTTTCACGTGGATATTTTCTTGTATCCTGTGAACAGATGGGTAGTTCAAGCTGGTCTAGGTACTGACAATGCAACTAGAGTAAAACTTAAGCTTTGACCTTTTCCCACTCAAATTTCCCAAAAGCACTTGGGTATCGGCTGGCGTCTACCCTGATGATTTTACTTCAATTTCTGATAAGATAAAAATCATTTTTGGTGAGACCCGGGTTTGAACAGCTGCACAATGTAGAGGTCACCCATCATGCACAAAGGAAAAGGGTCAACCCTTAACCTAGACTTTTTCTAACCATTTTTGCAGGTCTAAGACTTTCCGTAGATTAGGAAGAGAGGTGTATGTGCCGTACACGCAGGGCAACTGGAAGGGCTTCCTGGGCCATGATACTGTACAAATTGCCACACTGCCTAACGTCTCTGTCTCAGCTAATGTGGCCTGCATCACTGGCTCACAGAAATTCTTCATCAATGGCTCCAACTGGCAAGGAATTCTGGGATTGGCATATGCAAAAATTGCCAGGGTAAGCATTCCAGATTTCCATACTCCCCCCCCCCCCCCCGCCCCCAAATGCCGACTCCTCTAATGTGGTCTTATTACAGGGGGAGCACTATACTTGTAAGACCCATGATGATGAAGTATGAGCCATTTACATGTATTTTATGAACACACACGTAACAACAATGTTGAATATTTATGCACCCAAAGGGGGCAGCACTTGTTATGTTTTTGTGTTGTCTGTCCATCCATCTGTCCAGTGTCTGTTGGTAAACGCGGTTCATGTATCTGAAGATTTACAGGCTGCCTGAAACTCAGTTTTATATTTACCTCCTTTGTACTTTGACACTGTCTCTTCTCTCGATTACGTTTTGGTGACCTTGGACGATGAAGTTACTGCATCATGACACTGTACTAATACCTGAGTGTGCATCCATTGTGTTTACTTTGGTGAGAACTTAACCTTGAAGGACCTATGACAGATGTTGCGTCATGTAACCATATTTGATTAAGAATTACCAACAAACATCTGATGCCGTAAATATTTTGTGCTCTTCTTCTGTCATTAAAAAGAACACACCACCCATTAGAAACTTTCCTCTGTGAACTACGGGCGATAATCACTGCTATAGTTGCTTTTGTCATTATGATTAAACATATAATGGTTAAAAGAGTCAACTTCCTCATGAAGATACCTTTCTTTGAAATACCAGCAAGTCTTGTCTGAAGCAAAAAGTAGTTTTATCCAACAGCTTTCCTCGGGACAGTTTGCGCGCAATGTGCGCAAAGTGTCCCTAGGAAAGCTGTTGACTCAATCTTATATCAGCACTTTAAGGGTTAACAGAGGACGGCTGTTGACTCAATATGGTAGACTGGTGGTGTAGGGTACAAGAAGTTTTAAGCAGAGTTGCCCCAGGTAGAAAACAGTGGCTGATAGATACGCGTCATACGGGACTGAAAGTTGTGTGAACATTTACTTGATGTACAAGTCAAGTAGCTGATATGAGGCAGTTGTGCATGGTGTGTTTTCGACATAATCTGGGTCTCATCAGGGACTGCTTGGAAATGGAGTACTACCATCCTATATGTGGAGGCTATCACACCCAGTGCCAAATCAGTGTACATCTGTGGTCATACATTTAATCGACACTATGGCCTTTTCACGTATGGTCATGCACGTCACTAGACGTCGTCCAGCCACCGATCAAAATTATTGAGCCTCAAGTATGGAAAATAAAATGCATGTAACTTAAAGACTAATTTGGTCAGTATGTGAAGATTTGGTATTTTACAGGTCAAAGTGATCATACTTTGTTAATTTATTGATATGTGCTGTTCTCATAATGAAGATATTTTTCAGCCTGGGTAACAAGCATTTAGACGTATTTTCTGTGACAAGAAATCAGACCTTTTATGGCATGATGAAGTCTGCAGTTTGACAGGTGTAGCTTTGTTCAGTAAAGCAGTCAAAAGTATTGATGATGAACATGATATTTCACGCAGAGATTGATCCACAACATCTGTTGTGTTTGTTAGCCGGATGCCTCTGTGGAGCCATTCTTCGATTCTCTAGTCAAGCAGACCAAGGTGAATAACTTGTTCTCCCTCCAGCTGTGTGGAACCATCGACACAAGTAACGCCACGGATGTGGAGGTGGGCGGCAGTCTGGTAAGTAGCCATCAATAAATGACCACAGACGGGTCAGATCATTCACTTGTACTGTCAAACCTGTGAATGGGGGTTAAGAGTCCTGGGCCACTGTACAGTCAAACTGATGACTGGGGACAAGTTATTCACTTATAAATGTACACATCCAGAACTTGTTAATGGGGTAAAGGGTCAGAGGTTTTATACAGTCATACCTATAAATGGTGGGGGGGGGGGGGGGGGGTCATGGATGAGAGGTCACTCTGTGAAGTTTGTAAATGGGGGGTTAGAGGTTTTCACAGTCAAACTTGTTTATGAGGTCATAGGTCATGGAACATTATAAAAGCATAGGCTTTGAACAGGGGAGTGGAGGCATAGGTCAGAGGTTTTTACCGTCAAACCTATGAATGGGGTCATGGGTCAGAGGTCATTCAATAAAGCTGGTGGGTGGGGGGGTGGGTGGGAGGACAAGGGTCTGAGGTTTTTACACTCAAACCTCTGCTTTGGGTCATGGGTCAGGGCCCATTCTGTGAAGCCTTTGAATGGGAGCAAAGTTCAGTGATTATTGAATGTGTACAGCTAAACATGTAAGACTTTGCCATGATCCGCCAGTGTGTGGACCATGCTGTGGATAAGTTAAATGTGGCAAATGGCTGATGAGGCTTCTTCGTATGTGTCCAGCCGGTTTCAATGAATGTGGTAGTGTACATTCTATTATCCCAGTCCATGGTTGAACCCTTTCCCATTTTTAAGCAAACCAAAGACCAGCTGGTGGTCAAATGTTGCCTGCGTCAGTGATTTTTATCAACTTCAGCTGTCATGAAGAACAGTCTGAATGAGAAATGTAGATGCGCCCTATCAAGATAACATGCCACAGGTGTCAGCTGCCAACCCACACCAAGGAAAGCTGTTGACTCAGTCTTAAACTCAGTCTTAGTTTGGGGTGGGGAGGAGGGTTAAAGATGTACGTGCAGAATGCAGTCTGTTGTAACATGTTCTGATGTATGACAACAGCTGTTTTGACAAGCTGCGTGCTCTGACATGTATAGCTGTTCATTTTTATGCACATTTTTTACACACAGTTGTCTACATGATAAGCAGCTTTTTAAAAAATACACAAAATTCAGGCGAGGCCCTATGAGATCATTTTCCCGTTTCTCATCACTGACTGCTTGGATATGTTGAACTCTCAGTTTCAATCTTACTTTGTCAAGTCAAACTAAGTATTTTGTCCACTTAAAAATTTGTTGAAAAATACCCCCTTCTCATGCTGTAGGGGATAAAAGAAATCATTCCACCACCACCACCCCCCCCCCCCCCACACTCTGAAAAAAAAAATGATGAGAAACAGGAAATGTATTCCATAATCCATTGCTAGTTTAGCGCTAGAATTTTAAAATTGGAAGGCAAAATTCCAGTTCCCATGGGAGATACCTATACAAATTTTAAATCTGTTAACTCTTCAAGTGCCAAATTTTGAACTGAGTCAACAGCTTTTCTTGGCATGCGTTGGGCGCAATGCCCTCCATGTGTGCCAAAAAAAGGTGTTGACCTGGGATATTCTTTCTGGAACTGTAAGCATGCTGGTACTAGAATGAAAGGTCTTTTTATGACGAATACAAATCTGAGATCCTAATGATAATTTAGAGTAGGTGTTTTCACTTCAGTAGACCGACTTTAGATGTGATTGGCACTGAAAGAGTTAAATTTCTGTGCAAAAATGAAGAGTTTTAGAGAAATTTGAGTAGCCATAGCTTGTTACTTTGGCTAGCCATTTTGATGTTTCAGTAGCCATTATAATTTTGGCTAATACTACTGCTAGCATAGCAATAAAAAAAAGGATAACTTTGCTTTAACAACCATGTGTGTAGGTTTCAGTGGGAAAATAAGAACTGAAGGTGGTAGCCTAGACTATTTCAAACTACCAGTTTTGAAAAACTGTTTAGTTTGAACTTTTGGACCTGCTGCTTACAGTTTGCTTACAGCGGAACTTGACATTAAGGGCCGCCCACCTGTCTGACCAGGCAGGGATTTGTTCAAGCAAAAATTTGGGGAGGAATAGCAATTTCTTAATTGAACTGCTATGTAAGTATTAATTTGACTGAGACACAAAAGGGACCTATTCTGTGTGGTATTGAACTGAATGACATCGTGTGAGTCGGTCAAACACAACTGTTAGTTTCTACTTCACAACCTGAAAACTTTCACAGGGGACAGGTAAAACTTACCCACAACCTGCCCTGTGGCATAGGTAAGACAAAAAGTTAATGTTTATATCAGTGCAAGATTTGTAAATTTGCTTGATTTTGCTGTTTTTATTAGCGCTGGTGACCAAAGGTCCTAGAGCTTATGGCATCACTCACGTCCATCTGTCATTCTGTCCATGCGTCCATCCGTAAACTTTTCGGTTGTGAGCGCAATACCGTCCACAGTTTTCAAGTTACCCTAATATAACTTTGAGGACTTATAGGGTGCATGAAAATCTAGGTTCCTTTCGACATTGGTGGCAACACCTAAAATATTTTGTAATATAGGGGTCAAAATGTGAAAATATTGTGAATACTGTAACATCTTTAATTTTCGGTGGACCTTCACCAAATTTAGTAGGAAAGTGGAGGAGGTCAGAGTCTATATAAGTTGCTAATGATACAAGTGATGCAACCTAATAATTTGGCAGAAATTATGAGCCAAAATGTGTTTTCAGATATAAAATCCGTATTTGAAAAAGTAATCGGATTAGGCTTGCCAAATTTATAGGATGTATAGACCATGGCTTAAGGTAGAATGTTATCTAATATAATTATAACTAATTTTTGTGTGGTCACCATGCCTGTAAATTTGAAAGAGGTGATTTTGCAATGGAAGGGTGTAGCTTGGACATAGGTGGCAATGTCAGCACAGCACCGGGCCCATGGGCCTCTTGTTTCACATAATCTGGTTGACCTTGATCTGCTGTCCCATGGTCATTGAGGACATAAAGTGAAGGACTCATTTTTGTCTTGGCACATGCAACAATATCCACCACAGGAATTGCACAAATAATCTATGATTACATGTGGAGTGAAGTGCCATCCGTTGGACACTTTATACACTAAATATACACAAGTTTTATATGTTCAGAAGCCAATTGAGGACTCCCAACTTTGAAATGAAGAGGTGCAATATAGCCACCGTGCCAGCAGAGCATTAGGTCCATGGGCCTCTTGTTTTCACTTATGATACAATAAGGCACCCATGAAAATAGAAACGTAACCAAATGCTATTATAATATCTAAGAGGAACTACATGTCTGTTCAAAAGAGAGAAATTAAAACCCCAAGTAAAGCACAAGTGTGAAAATGTATACATGTACTGTCAAAAATAAGTACATTCACGGTAAGCCATAAGAACTAAATTTTGCAGACGTCAAATTGATCATAATGCTGTCATGCAACAGGCATAGAATATATGCACAGTCACATGTTGTACTAATGTAATTACTGGTGGCTAAATGCTGGCACAGATTCATGTCAACCGTTCCGTGCTCTTAACTGTTTAGTTTCCTTCCCAAAGTTCACTTTAAATTTCTTCCCCGGGAACAACCAAAAATGCCTGCTGGAAAAATGTCAGCGGTAGAGTTTTTGACTCATTTCAGCTGTAATGAAAAACAATTTGATTACCGTAATAATTACAAATGTGTCCTATCAAGATAACATGTACCAGGTTAACAGCTTCCCTTAATGTGGAAAAAACTGCATGTTGACTCACTCTTACTTCAAAGGGGGCAAGGGTTAAGTAAACTGTCATAACAGTTCCTTGATGGATACATAACTGTCCAGGATGTGTGTGATTATACTCAGATAAGTAGGAATTGCTGTAACTTTCAATTTTCCTCATCAAGTCTTCTTGCAACCTCCATCCCACTCCCAACAATGGAAATTTAATTTCTTGCCCTTAAAATGAGACCATATATGCAAGGTTGCATGATATTAACATGTTTTATGTCAAATTGTAACCAGGTACCTGTGCCATAAACTCATTCCATATCAGTCCCTGATTTTTCTTTACATTTACCTAGATTTAAGACGACAATTGTATACTTAAATTCTCCATGAAAAGAGCTTTGGTTCCAGTACCAACATGCCTATAGTCTTAAGTCAGTGGTTCTGGCACTGACCAAGCCCTGTCACCATAGTATGGAATGAGTGCAGCCCCACATGTGCATATAGTGGTACCTGTATGTACATAGATCACAGGGTTAAATTTTGCGTGCCAGCTGTGCAAATGATTGAGTAGTATTACGTTGTTCCCTCGCATAACACTGCTGATGAGGCCCATAGAGTAAACCATGTTACAGTAAACTGGCCTTGGACTAAGTGGACGTTTAACTCATTCCATTATATGGTCACAGGCCTTGGTCAGTGGTTCTGGCACTGCCTGGCAAGTCGTGCTGCAGCTGCCCTTGCGGCAGCTGCAGCATGACTTGCCAGGCAGTGCCAGAACCACTGACTTACGTGTAGGACTATAGGCATGTTGAGTACATGAACGCAACCTCTTTGCATGAAGAATTCAAATATGCAATGGTTGTCTGGAATCTAGGTAAATATACGGAAAAATCAGGGACCGGTATGGAATGAGTTAATGTAGGAATAACAAGTGCTTCATCAGGAACCAAGGGACCCGCCACATATCAGAATCGAATCCCGCAAGTGGGGGGACTTTGTAAAGAGGGAGCTCTGTAATCCAATTAAAACATACAGGACTATTAACTCTTTCAGTGCCTATCACAACGAAAGTCAATCTACTGAAGTCAAACTAGTCTGAATTATCATTAGGATGCCAGATTCGTATTCCTCATAAAAAGACCTGTCATTCAAGTTCCAGTATGCCTGTAATTCCAGACAGAATTCCCCGGGTCAACAGCTTATCTCAAAAGCTGTTGGCTCAGTCCAAAATTTGGCACTGAAAGAGTAAAT